>JZKD02S2344517.1:0-31485 GCA_000966675.3 Picea glauca
CTAACACTCTCCCTCCTCAAAACAATAACATTGCCCAACCTATGGGGTATATCTTGGTAGTCCTAGATATCCTTGGGGGCATCCATCCCCATTTGAGCATACCCGAGACAGGTAAATCCTTGTTTTGCAGTATCCACCCCTTGTGTTTGTATACCAATATAACTTTGAAATCAAGAAATGCTATAAACGTTTTAGAAAAGGTGAAGTAAACCTAGATTCTAACTAAGTTTTTAAATAATGGTATGTATTAGCAACGTACAGGGTATAATCAATAATCAATAATCGTGAAAAATTTCCACTTCAATTACTATTAGGTGGATAAATTTTAGAAACACAATAAATTTTACAAACAAACAAATTTAAGTTTTTTTACAATACTCAATAGTCTTCAAAAACTTCCACTTCAACTATCATCAACTAGATGAAATTAAGAAACAAACAAATTTAGGTGAATGGACTTCAGGTTTAAACTCAATATTTTTTAGAAACAAACAAATTTAGGTGAAGGGACTTCAAATTTAAACTCTTTATTTATTTTTCTTTGCATTATGAAATAAACAAAATAATAAACAATTGTTTAGTACAATTACTCTCTAATATTATCCTCAGTATTGCTTGAAGGAGTTTTAGTAACGAATGTTATTATTATGTAGTTTTCCATCAAAACTAATGACTTTGATTAGTCTAAAACTTACAATTGGTTCGAGATGCATGATGTGGTGAACAAAAATTGTGTTACTTGAACTGATTAAATACTTATTGTAAGCATTATAACATCAAATTGGATTATGCACTAGTGATGAGTCAATGGGTGTATTGTATCCAACTACCCTATTTCTTTCAACACAAAAATGGAGATTTGGTTATGAGAAACAATCACAAACACAGTTCATTATCACAATTGTAGATTTTATAAATTGTGTGTAATCATTATATTGAATACATTGCAATAATTTTGTGTATACAACATATTATCATAACTATAGATTTTAGAAATTGTGTGTAATCAGTTTATTGGATATATTTGCAAGAATTTTGTGTATAATGTCTACGAATTTTGTAAAAAAAAATTAATGTGTAAAAGTTCTTTGTGTGATGTATGCAAGTGAAAAATGATAATTGTAGTTTAGTGGTTTCATTATTTTTATAGTAATCATGTTGTAAGGAATTTCACTATGAACCAATTATAAAGTGTCATTAGTCCTATTTGTTATTTCTGAATCTCCATGGCCATAAAATCACTTGTCAAGAACATGGAAGTTTTTACATTAGTGGTATTTGTAATGGTGGTGATGACTTCTAAATTGGGAGACATGATGAACTCATCTGAGTGATAGTGGGTCTCTACCATATAAAGACTTTTCCTTTATATTTTTTTTTATTCAGTAGTTTCCTTAGTTTGTATTATGTTGTACTAATAATATACAAATTTCAAAACAACTTATTAATAATGAGACACCAACATTACCACATTCAAACTCTTGTGTTTACATAAGAATATTTCAAAGTGATAGAAATACTATAAATAAGGGAATAGAATTTTATTTTTATTTTTAAATAAATATATGTCGTCACAAGAGAGAAGATTGTAAGGATTATTGCGACGAATTAGCTATACTATCGACAAATATTTTTCGTTGATAGTATAGCTAATTCGTCGCAAGAATCCTTACAGTCATCACTCTTGTGACGATGCCTTTTCGTCGATAGTATAGTTGATTCGTCGCAAGATTCTTTACCTTGTCTCTCTTGCGACGATCTTGTAACACCACAGATTTTGAGCCCCCATTTTAAATAATGTATTGTTACAATGTTGAGAGGCCTAAGTGCCCAAAAAATTATTAAAGGGATAGAATGCCCAAGACATGTAATTTTTTTATCATTATTAATAATAAATAACTGGTTGGCTACTAGACGGACAAGGACTAGAGTTATAGGGGGCTGTGATTCCTTAAGAGAGGGGGATTGAGGGGCTAAGTGTTTATTCCTATTCTAATTACCCTTTTTCTAATGAAGGGGGATCGGTTGCATGAGCTTCTTGGGGAAGGCCAGGAGGTTCTTGATTCCCCACGAAGTTACTTAAGCCCACCTCTGGTCTGATGGGGGGGTTCGACTGATGGCTTGTTCATTGATTTTCTATACGTTCACGCATTTTCCTCACACACTTTCATGCACTCCCTTACCCGTTCACTGATCCATCCTCATCCGCATCTTGGCTTGGGGAAGGGAACCAAAATGATGAAGAATTAGCCACGGATAGTTGGTTGTAATGGTCACTGGTGTGATCCAGTTGTGAATTGAGGCATGCATGTCTGAGATGTGTTGGCTTGTGCCCTGTTTTTCTCACAACTGCGAGTCCTAAGAATTCCAGCATTGAGATTCTAGACTAGTTGTGATGGAGGCCGAGAAAATAAAGGAGGACTTCCTGAGGGACTACGTGGCAGAGAATGGTGGAGGTCCATTCTCTTGGGTGGTACAGGCTAGGTAGAAGAGAGTTGGGTACTTGGATTGTTGTGGGTGTTGGGAAACCTTTGAGAGCTGATTGGTTTGGGAACCCGAGTACACTTTGGAACCGTCCTTGTGGATTCATAGCCCGAGCTCAAGGGTGACATTGTTGTTGAGATTTGGAGCAGTGGTGTCTACAGTTGGGTGGAATTTCCTTGGTCTGCATCCAATTGGTGTCATTTTTCATAAAGATAAGTGCTCTCTGTTATGGTATCATTTACATGTATATGAATGTATTTCCGTTTTATATTTAATTATCATTTAATTGAATCTTTAGACTATGCATGCTTGTTGTTTTTTGTTTTGCATGTTGTTAAAGTCTTTTCTTTTATGCATCCTTAAATTTTAAAAGGTATCGCTAAGAGGAAGAAGTCCAAGGGAGGGCTTGAAGTTAGCATGCCCCGGCCTGTGGGTTGTTGGGGATGTTACAGAATGGTATCAGAGCTTCTGGTTGAAACATCGAGCTGGTATGGGCTAGGTCTGTTGGTCAGAGTTTGGGGGTCGAGATCGTACTTTGACCGTGAAGTGGAAAAGATAAGGAGGAATGGCATTGCAGAATCTACGTAGGAGTTAGAACATCATAGAACCTTTGCAATGGTTCAAAGGATCATGATCGTCCCCTTCAAATTCGAGAGCGATCACCACTGTAGGATCAAGAGAGATACAGGATCATTGGATTAGAGGACAGGCGAACATGGGTCGTCTGATGTTAAGGAAGCAAGGTTTAAGGTCATAACCGTCAGATCCCATTGGAGAGTGAGATCAACAGACATGAGTCATTGCAGGGAACCAAGTTGCACGGGAGATAATTTCCCAAGGTGGTCCCACAATCCAAACCACGGTTTCACCAAGGAGTTACATGTCAGTGTCAAAAGAATTACGGGGTGAAAAGCGGGTTACTCCAAACCATCAATGCGTGCCCCCGAAATTTTAAAGGTAGTAAGTGATGTGACGTGTTAGGGCTTGACCATTGAAACTTTGTATAGCTGAAGTAGATCCTGATCATCAACCACCAAGAGGTATGTGTCAGCAGATCAGCAACTCTGGAGAAATTTGTTCAAGAGGTTTTCAGTTGAGATTTGAAACTCCTGAAGCCTAGAGAGCCGAATTAAATCTCAAGTGTCGAATCGTACGAGGTAAATATAGGTCGTCTGATCTAGAAGAGACGTGGTGTAGACCTGTGGACTCCAGGTGAAGACCCAAAGTGAATCTTAGTCATTCGATCTACGAGGACACATGGCGATAGATTGGCCAGTTTAGGAATTCAGAGTTCGGGAGAATGGAAAGTATGTTAGTGTTGAAACTCCTGAAGCTCGAAGTCCCAAAGCCCAAAGGGAAAAAGTGGTGGGGCACAATGATGTCACCTGGAGGTGATGTGGACACTGAAATTTCGAAGTGACGTGGCTTGCGGATGTCACCTGGGATGACGTGGACACATGGGATGTGTGCCATGTGTCAATAAGTTTTGATCATGTGGAGGATTGAAATGTCATCTAGGACGTGACACCTGTCACCCACTGGATTGTACCATGTGTCCACTTCCAGTATTTCTCCACATGGAAATAGATCATGGACTCCAGAGAAATTACTCCGAGAGTTTTCAATTGAGAGTTGAAACTCCCGAAGCCTGGAGAGCCAGAGACCCGAAGTAAATGTTGACCATCGGATCGTCCGAAGTAGACATGAATTTTCAGATCAGGAGAACATGTGGCATGAAGCTGTGGATTATGGGTAAGGACACAAAGTAAACGATGATCGTCAGATCGTCTGAAGTAATTCCCCATTGTTCAATTCAAAGGGACACATGGCAGAATCTTGTGTATTTCAAGGGAAGTAAAGTTTGAGACTTAAGAATTCTGAAGTCTGGAATTCTGAAATGACCACAACTGTCGATATGGGAGAGGTAAATCATAACTATTGTTTCCCAAGAGGTAGATCTTGGTCATCCGTTTAGAAGCACCTTCAAGATCATGAGATCAATGTTCACCTTGCATTGTGGGTGTTGTTCTAGATTCTGTACTTAAGGCTATAAAGTACTGAGTCTAGGCATCCAAAAAGAGTGTGAAAGATATGGAGGAAGAAAACAACTGGGAAAAGAAGCTAAGGTTGATTTCTGAGTTGTCTGGGTCTAGCTTCCAACTGTTCCTGAATTTTTATATCTTGTTCAATGGCTTCCCAGGAATGTTCGATTTCAGCCCAGGTAGTAGCAGTTTTCAGAATGGTACCGAAAAGGTTTAAAGTGAGGTTGATTTGATCTGAGAGACCGGGTTCTATGTTGGGTTATCTTGCCACAGGGACGGTCATAAAGGAACATAGTTTTTATAGAGTGTTGGTTGTTGTTTCACCTTTAGATTATACGAGAAAGAATCCCAAAATTGAATTAATAGTATAACGAAATCAAAGGTCGTTTTTTGTAACTGAGTTAAATTTTAAAACCATGCATGAAATGAGAGAAAACATAGAGTTGTTGAACAATGTGAGGCATTAATCAGGGACGAATCTCACCTTGTGACAGAAGAATAAAATAAGTAGGAAAAACTTTAATGAAGCATATGATATAGAAATCTAAACAATTCACAGGTCTTGTACCTGCTAATAGCTGATACAAAGGAAAAGCTCTAAATGATTAGATGACTGAAATAAATGATCACCACAGTAGAAGTTGTACTAAATTACAACTAAGCATTCATTAAATACACATATGAGAAAATATGTGAAATGATAAATAATAGAAGAAACACATAACCCAATCTTGACGAAAAAAAGAGTCTTCGATCTGCCTTGTATTAGTTATGGTAAAAGAAATATTCTCTGGTACAATCGGCCAAAAGGAAAAAATCCCTTGTTCCTTCTTTCAAAATTATACTTATACAAAAATCAAAATGCTTTGAATTCTAATCGTTCTAAAAATTTCAGTTACAAATGGAAAATGAAGCATTTCACTTCTTTGTCTCTTGTCTTCCTCCACGTCGGCAGGGTGTTTTCTTTTCTTGTTCTCTGGCTCCAAAAATAGGATGGGATAGACATTTGTTACTACTTGCCTCCAGAAGTCTTCCCTTTCCCCTACACAATACAAATAACACCCGTTTCTACTAACTAGGCTATCAACTTGGAAGGTTCGTCTTAGTTGTTCACCTTGAAAGTGTAGCAATTCTTTACCAACTGTGGCAATATGTTTCCTACTTGTCGTTCTTCCGTGATGATAGACCACAATTGCAAGATTGGTCTTATCAACCATTTATCCACTTGGAAAATATCGACCTGACTTACCTGGGATAATTCAATTTGTCCTTTTCCCCCATTTTCCTTGATATGCAGCAGATGTTTGGCTATGTTAATTTTGCCCAGTGTTCCAACACTACCTTCTTTATCGAGATCTAACAAATTTTTATTTATCAAGCCGAATGTTTCTTCACAAACATCTCTCATCTCTTTAGCTCTTTTTCTGCTCTCGGATATATTATGCTCCCACGCCTTCAGTAAGATGTTACCTCTGGTTTTCTATGGGATAGACAACCTAGAACTGATGGACACCTCTTCTTTCGTTGTTGCTATAATAGCTTCTTGGAAAGCAACCTGAGCTGTCACAAATTCTCTTTCTCTCAAGGAGATGTCCTTTAATGATTTTTCTATCATATGAAAATGTTTTTGTATGGTTTCTACTTTGGCAAGTAGATCCTGTTGAGCTACTTCTACCTTCTTTCGTATTTTTGTGGCTTGGGATTGGAATATCGTTATGTCTACAATCCGGTTTTCAACAAAAATTAATTTAGACTGTAGCAGATTTATTTTCTCCTCCTATTGACTTACCTACGTTTGGCTTATTTGTGCCGACTGATGCATCTTCTCAAGATTGGATTTAAGTCTCTCGATTTTATGTTGACCAGTCACTATGGCTTGCTCGAAACCTTTATTTTACTCATCCATGGAATTCACCTCTGCCATTGCTACCTGAGCCTCCAATTTGTTGATCAAGAGGTTCTTTTGTTTCAACCGTGCCTTCAAAGCTCCAACTGAATATTGGTTGGTTGTTTCATAAGCCCCCAATGTTCTTGCTACCTCATCAGTGAATTCTTCCACTTCCAAGGCTTCTCCATCTGTTAGGATTTTGTATTTTTTTATCTACTGTGCCTGCTCTTTGGTGTGTTTCTTGCTTCACCATGACCTTCCTTTTATTACTAAAGAAGAATTCACTAGGAGGCAATTCTTCTACAGATATAGGTGTCAGGTCCTCCTTGAATATCCACTTTGTATTGGGGTTCCCCTTTGTGAATTGTAAGGGACTGACGGATGCAATGGGGTTGCCGATTTCCTTGGTAACTATCTCTGGGTTTCCTTCTTCTTGGTTGGGGATCTCTTCTTCCTGATTCAAGATTTCATTTTTCCCTGTCTTTTCTTGAGTCTCTTGTTTGTTAGGGTTCGCGCCCGTTGAACTCTTATCCTCTACTTGTTGTGTTTCTAGAGATTGTGAGTCTCTGCCCTGTAAAACTTTGGGGAGGCAACTTCTCATGTGCTCTTGGAATTTATAAAAATCAACTATATCATCAGGCAAAAGAGCTTGAACGTGGCTTAAGAATTCAGAGTAGGACCTCACACCTCAGAAGATTTCATCATGAGGTGAGTCTTCATTTTCGTATCTCTTCATCCCACAACTCGCCATGTGATTACTCACAACCTTATTAGGGTTGTGTTTCTTAAACTCTATTCTACCAAGTTCATTTCCTCCAAGGTCATAGCCTCTTCTTTGGCATGGCTGGAATCTAATAAAGAATATGTACCAATGTGAATGGGGAAGGGTGGACATACCTTCTTCGATACTCCTTTGAGATCCTTGCTTATCCCGTCGGGCACAATATGCGTGGTGATCTCACAACATACTAGCTTGTCTGGTAAGAATAGCGATAGAGTATATGGGGGGACAAAGGTTCCAAAAACCCTAATATATGAAAACTCTGCTTCTATATACCAATCTGCCACACTGCTCAGGTTGGCCATGATGTTATCTAAAATCCTGGGAGGTGGATGTCTAAAGATGGAGATGTGCATTGGTACCATTACCCAGTTGAAAATATCATAGACGAATTTTTTGGCTTTATCTTCCCAAAGTTTGAGTGGTAAACATGAATAGGCTCTACATTAGTTGGAGTCCAACTCCAGCTCATTAATGGGAAATGAGTCATGAAGAAAATAGCGTCCATTATGTAAGTAGACATAAATAATGAAGATGCTTTCCCACTCATCTTTTGTGCTCAATATTCTACAATTCGACTGGCCAGACTGTCTGACAACAATTTGGCCTAGTCGAAGGAGAATCCCTCTGCTACTGTGTGAATAAGCGGTACCCATGGGAGAGATAAGTGAGAGGTTTCCTCCTTCCCATATAGTTTGCAAACCATCATCACTATATGCATGAATTGTGGTACCAACGATGAGATTGAATAAATTCCATTAGTATCGGCTCTGAATTTTGTAGGGTGTGAAACCCAGTCTTTGAACAGATCAGATAAGCTTTTCCCAAACTGCTTGCATTCCTTCTTTTTGAAACCCTCCAAAAATTCGGCATTGTGAGTAAGGTTTGGTGTGGGAGACTATTTATACATTTCTTGTAAATGCTCTAGTCTGAATGTCCCAATTGCCACCTTTTTCTCATTGAATATTGTCCTAGTCGATATGTTTACATGGTCCAGTGCCCATATGATCATATCATAATAGGGAAAAATCTGTGGCATTGATTCTATCTTGTGCATTTCTAACTGAGTGATGATTTTGTATTTGGTGGACAAGTTGTCTTTCTCGTTATCACTGGAATCATCTGGACAATTTATTAGCTCAGATTGCAAAATGTTGGAGACATATGTCCATGTTTTGACAGTATTGATACTTCTAGGCGAGGTATCAGAAATAATATTTGAACCTTGACTTGGACTCTCAGCAGCTGCCTTGGATGCTTTTTGCGGAGCCATGATATAGAACCTTGCAATTAGATCCCCTGTCACAGAAAATGAAAACACAGACAGAGGTTATCTTGGTGAACTTGGCTTTGCGCAAGTTAGAAAGAAATCTAAGATAATGACTGAAACCTTTTCTCTTTGAGCACTTAAGTATGTGTGAGTCCTTGCTGACAGAACATTTGAATCATTTAATAGAATTATTTAGAAATAAAATGGGATCTTACTATCAATCACCTCACTAAATTTCTAATAAATGCCATAAATGTTTGATAATTCGCGATTCGGGAGGATCGTGACAACGTTTAATTCTTGGTCCGTAGGTTGTACAGGTTGAAGGTCGTTTAATGTGTTAATTAATCCAATTCATCCTTTTATTTAGTGCATTTAGTCCTTAATCCCCTTTTCGGAGTTCACAGTATCGGATGATTTTTCTCCTAGTCGCTGAACTGCGAACCCCGAATTCGCGATATTGCAATTTGGTTGATTAACTGTGATTTGACTTAATCTTTTAATTAACCACAATTAATTAAAGAATATCGTGACTTCATGGATTGGAGTTACAAATGTGTTGTCTCTGAGGTAACAACCTTCAAGTCGCAAAATCGCGATGAAGATTAACTATGGCTTAAAAGTCATTATTCTTGTTATTAACCAGTTTAACTTAAACTAATCTCACAACTTCATGTGTCGGACATTTGAAAGGCATTCAAGGTGTGACTCCTGAAACCTGAGAGCACAATGTATCAAAGGTTATAATCCATGTTTAAAGGTTCAAAAATTGTGATTAAACTTAAGCCAACTTCATCATTTCACGTGTCGGGATATCGAGGGTTTAGATATGTATAACCATGATATATACGAAATCCCGAAATCCAACTTTTTAGGCTTAGGTGTATCGTCTCAATACTTAGAAAATAGTTGGCTCCGACCTTTGATAACAATAGTATTTGAAAAATACAAGTGTTCCAATAGCGGGGACAAAAGATGCTCAGGATTTACAAAGTCGAGGGAGGGTTTTGGAAAAAAGACACGTAATGGCTCGGGGTGAATTGTGGAGCGAAAATTAGTTTGGTTCCAAACCACCTTTGAGCATGGCCACAATCATGCATCTACATGAGGTAACCACCTAAGGTCACATCTAAGGAGGGGCCAAGAAAGAAAAGGAGCTAGCGCCAACTCTAAGATTTTCACAAGGGTGAAGGAGAAGGTCATGGGGGCCATCGGACCTACGCCAGAGATCAGGAAGGGCCTGTGTTTAGATACAAAATGAAACCATCAAGGTTTCAGAGAGTCAGTTCAGCTCAATATTGAAGACCCTTGACTAGAAGGTCGCATGGCCTTAGGAAATAAGGGGGTCTGCACTAAGAAGTAAAAGGAACTATAGCATTGTTGAAAATTTTGTTTATCATATGTGTAATTCTAACAAAATGGTTGCTTGCACATTTTGCAGAATTAAGGGGCTTAAGCACATCATCTCAGAATGTGTATTGAGGAAATGGAAGAAGGCAAGGTAGTCTCCAGTCATGATAAGGAGGCCAAAGGCTAGAATACCAGAGTTGGTAATGCAGAGACAAATTCCAATGGACGCAAGGAAAAATGAGAGTAGGAAACGTTAATAGAAATGGTAAGAAGAATGAAGATGTAAGTGCAGAGCTACAAGAAGACAACGAGAGACTTATGAGAGAGAAAAGTCAGATAAATTCTCGAGTTTTGTAGATCTTAAATCATTTGCAGAGACAAACAAAGAAGGGATCAAACTCAAGACAAGAGAAAGAAGACAGGTGCCATGAAAGAAGGGATGATCATAGAAGAGATGGTGATTCGAAAAGTGCTAGTAGAGCTTGTGGACACCACTCACCTCCTTATTCAGAAGGAATTTTTTATGAATCAGAATATCTCGTAAGTAGTCGAGAGGTGTCTCGTTTTAGACACCAAAGAAGGAAACAAGAGGTAGATAGTTTGCAAGGAGAGCTGAGGAAGTTCAAGCCAACTTCCTTTGAGGGTGAAAGATAAAGGGAAGATGATNTGGTATCAGAGCTTCTGGTTGAAACATCGGGCTGGTATGGGCTAGGTCTGTTGGTCGGAGTCTGGGGGTCGAGATCGTACTTTGACCGTGAAGTGGAAAAGATAAGGAGGAATGGCATTGCAGAATCTATGTAGGAGTTAGAACATCATAGAACCTTTGCAATGGTTCAAAGGATCATGATCGTCCCCTTCGAATTCGAGAGCGATCACCACTGTAGGATCAAGAGAGATACGGGATCATTGGATCAGAGGACAGGCGAACATGGGTCGTCTGATGTTAAGGAAGCAAGGTTTAAGGTCATAACCGTCAGATCCCATTGGAGAGTGAGATCAACAGACATGAGTCATTACAGAGAACCAAGTTGCACAGGAGATAATTTCCCAAGGTGGTCCCACAATCCAAACCACGATTTCACCAAGGAGTTACATGTCAGTGTCAGAAGAATTACGGGGTGAAAAGCGGGTTACTCCAAACCATCAATGCGTGCCCCCAAAATTTTAAAGGTAGTAAGTGATGTGACGTGTTAGGGCTTGACCATTGAAACTTTGTATAGCTGAAGTAGATCCTGATCATTAGTCACCAAGAGGTATGTGTCAGCAGATCAACAACTCTGGAGAAATTTGTTCAAGAGGTTTTCAGTTGAGATTTGAAACTTCTGAAGCCTAGAGAGCCGAATTAAATCTCAAGCGTCGAATCGTACGAGGTAAATCTAGGTCGTCTGATCTAGAAGAGACGTGGTGTAGACCTGTGGACTCCAGGTGAAGACCCAAAGTGAATCTTAGTTGTTCGATCTACGAGGACACATGGCGATAGATTGGCCAGTTTAGGAATTCAGAGTTCGGGAGAATGGAAAGTATGTTAGTGCTGAAACTCCTAAAGCTCGAAGTCCCAAAGCCCAAAGGGACAAAGTGGTGGGGCACAATGATGTCACCTGGAGGTGATGTGGACCCTGGAATTTCGAAGTGACGTGGCTTGCAGACATCACCTGGGATGACGTGGACACATGGGATGTGTGCCATGTGTCAATAAGTTTTGATCATGTGGAGGATTGAAATGTCATCTAGGACGTGACATCTGTCACCCACTGGATTGTACCACATGTCCACTTCCAGTATTTCTCCACATGGCAACAGATCATGGACTCCAGAGAAATTACTCCGAGAGTTTTCAATTGAGAGTTGAAACTCCCGAAGCTTGGAGAGCCAGAGACCCAAAGTAAATGTTGACCATCGGATCGTCCGAAGTAGACATGAATTTTCAGATCATGAGAACATGTGGCGTGAAGCTGTGGATTATGGGTAAGGACACAAAGTAAACAGTGATCGTCGGATTGTCTAAAGTAATTCCCCATTGTTCAATTCAAAGGGATACATGGCAGAATCTCGTGTATTTCAAGGGAAGTAAAGTTTGAGACTTAAGAATTCTGAAGTCTGGAATTCCGAAACGACCACAACTGTCGATATGGGAGAGGTAAATTAGAACTATTATTTCCCAAGAGGTAGATCTTGGTCATCCGTTTAGAAGCACCTTCAAGATCATGAGATCAATGGTCACCTTGCATTGTGGGTGTTGTTTCAGATTCTGTACTTAAGGCTATAAAGTACTGAGTCTAGGCATCCAAAAAGAGTGTGAAAGATATGGAGGAAGAAGACAACTGGGAAAAGAAGCTAAGGTTGATTTCTGAGTTGTCTGGGTCTAGCTTCCAACTGTTCCTGAATTTTTATATCTTGTTCAATGGCTTCCCAGGAACGTTCGATTTCAGCCCAGGTAGTAGCAGTTTTCAGAATGGTACCGAAAAGGTTTAAAGCGAGGTTGATTTGATCTGAGAGACCGGGTTCTATGTTGGGTTATCTTGCCACAGGTACAGTCATAAAGGAACATAGTTTTTATAGAGTGTTGGTTGTTGTTTCACCTTTAGATTATACGAGAAAGAATCCCAAAATTGAATTAATAGTATAACGAAATCAAAGGTCATTTTTTGTAACTGAGTTAAATTTTAAAACCATGCATGAAATGAGAGAAAACATAGAGTTGTTGAACAATGTGAGGCATTAATCAGGGACGAATCTCACCTTGTGACAGAAGAATAAAATAAGTAGGAAAAACTTTAATGAAGCATATGATATAGAAATCTAAACAATTCACAGGTCTTGTACCTGCTAATAGCTGATACAAAGGAAAAGCTCTAAATGATTAGATGACTGAAATAAATGATCACCACAGTAGAAGTTGTACTAAATTACAACTAAGCATTCATTAAATACACATATGAGAAAATATGTGAAATGATAAATAATAGAAGAAACACATAACCCAATCTTGACGAAAAAAAGAGTCTTCGATCTGCCTTGTATTAGTTATGGTAAAAGAAATATTCTCTGGTACAATCGGCCAAAAGGAAAAAATCCCTTGTTCCTTCTTTCAAAATTATACTTATACAAAAATCAAAATGCTTTGAATTCTAATCGTTCTAAAAATTTCAGTTACAAATGGAAAATGAAGCATTTCACTTCTTTGTCTCTTGTCTTCCTCCACGTCGGCAGGGTGTTTTCTTTTCTTGTTCTCTGGCTCCAAAAATAGGATGGGATAGACATTTGTTACTACTTGCCTCCAGAAGTCTTCCCTTTCCCCTACACAATACAAATAACACCCGTTTCTACTAACTAGGCTATCAACTTGGAAGGTTCGTCTTAGTTGTTCACCTTGAAAGTGTAGCAATTCTTTACCAACTGTGGCAATATGTTTCCTACTTGTCGTTCTTCCGTGATGATAGACCACAATTGCAAGATTGGTCTTATCAACCATTTATCCACTTGGAAAATATCGACCTGACTTACCTGGGATAATTCAATTTGTCCTTTTCCCCCATTTTCCTTGATATGCAGCAGATGTTTGGCTATGTTAATTTTGCCCAGTGTTCCAACACTACCTTCTTTATCGAGATCTAACAAATTTTTATTTATCAAGCCGAATGTTTCTTCACAAACATCTCTCATCTCTTTAGCTCTTTTTCTGCTCTCGGATATATTATGCTCCCACGCCTTCAGTAAGATGTTACCTCTGGTTTTCTATGGGATAGACAACCTAGAACTGATGGACACCTCTTCTTTCGTTGTTGCTATAATAGCTTCTTGGAAAGCAACCTGAGCTGTCACAAATTCTCTTTCTCTCAAGGAGATGTCCTTTAATGATTTTTCTATCATATGAAAATGTTTTTGTATGGTTTCTACTTTGGCAAGTAGATCCTGTTGAGCTACTTCTACCTTCTTTCGTATTTTTGTGGCTTGGGATTGGAATATCGTTATGTCTACAATCCGGTTTTCAACAAAAATTAATTTAGACTGTAGCAGATTTATTTTCTCCTCCTATTGACTTACCTACGTTTGGCTTATTTGTGCCGACTGATGCATCTTCTCAAGATTGGATTTAAGTCTCTCGATTTTATGTTGACCAGTCACTATGGCTTGCTCGAAACCTTTATTTTACTCATCCATGGAATTCACCTCTGCCATTGCTACCTGAGCCTCCAATTTGTTGATCAAGAGGTTCTTTTGTTTCAACCGTGCCTTCAAAGCTCCAACTGAATATTGGTTGGTTGTTTCATAAGCCCCCAATGTTCTTGCTACCTCATCAGTGAATTCTTCCACTTCCAAGGCTTCTCCATCTGTTAGGATTTTGTATTTTTTTATCTACTGTGCCTGCTCTTTGGTGTGTTTCTTGCTTCACCATGACCTTCCTTTTATTACTAAAGAAGAATTCACTAGGAGGCAATTCTTCTACAGATATAGGTGTCAGGTCCTCCTTGAATATCCACTTTGTATTGGGGTTCCCCTTTGTGAATTGTAAGGGACTGACGGATGCAATGGGGTTGCCGATTTCCTTGGTAACTATCTCTGGGTTTCCTTCTTCTTGGTTGGGGATCTCTTCTTCCTGATTCAAGATTTCATTTTTCCCTGTCTTTTCTTGAGTCTCTTGTTTGTTAGGGTTCGCGCCCGTTGAACTCTTATCCTCTACTTGTTGTGTTTCTAGAGATTGTGAGTCTCTGCCCTGTAAAACTTTGGGGAGGCAACTTCTCATGTGCTCTTGGAATTTATAAAAATCAACTATATCATCAGGCAAAAGAGCTTGAACGTGGCTTAAGAATTCAGAGTAGGACCTCACACCTCAGAAGATTTCATCATGAGGTGAGTCTTCATTTTCGTATCTCTTCATCCCACAACTCGCCATGTGATTACTCACAACCTTATTAGGGTTGTGTTTCTTAAACTCTATTCTACCAAGTTCATTTCCTCCAAGGTCATAGCCTCTTCTTTGGCATGGCTGGAATCTAATAAAGAATATGTACCAATGTGAATGGGGAAGGGTGGACATACCTTCTTCGATACTCCTTTGAGATCCTTGCTTATCCCGTCGGGCACAATATGCGTGGTGATCTCACAACATACTAGCTTGTCTGGTAAGAATAGCGATAGAGTATATGGGGGGACAAAGGTTCCAAAAACCCTAATATATGAAAACTCTGCTTCTATATACCAATCTGCCACACTGCTCAGGTTGGCCATGATGTTATCTAAAATCCTGGGAGGTGGATGTCTAAAGATGGAGATGTGCATTGGTACCATTACCCAGTTGAAAATATCATAGACGAATTTTTTGGCTTTATCTTCCCAAAGTTTGAGTGGTAAACATGAATAGGCTCTACATTAGTTGGAGTCCAACTCCAGCTCATTAATGGGAAATGAGTCATGAAGAAAATAGCGTCCATTATGTAAGTAGACATAAATAATGAAGATGCTTTCCCACTCATCTTTTGTGCTCAATATTCTACAATTCGACTGGCCAGACTGTCTGACAACAATTTGGCCTAGTCGAAGGAGAATCCCTCTGCTACTGTGTGAATAAGCGGTACCCATGGGAGAGATAAGTGAGAGGTTTCCTCCTTCCCATATAGTTTGCAAACCATCATCACTATATGCATGAATTGTGGTACCAACGATGAGATTGAATAAATTCCATTAGTATCGGCTCTGAATTTTGTAGGGTGTGAAACCCAGTCTTTGAACAGATCAGATAAGCTTTTCCCAAACTGCTTGCATTCCTTCTTTTTGAAACCCTCCAAAAATTCGGCATTGTGAGTAAGGTTTGGTGTGGGAGACTATTTATACATTTCTTGTAAATGCTCTAGTCTGAATGTCCCAATTGCCACCTTTTTCTCATTGAATATTGTCCTAGTCGATATGTTTACATGGTCCAGTGCCCATATGATCATATCATAATAGGGAAAAATCTGTGGCATTGATTCTATCTTGTGCATTTCTAACTGAGTGATGATTTTGTATTTGGTGGACAAGTTGTCTTTCTCGTTATCACTGGAATCATCTGGACAATTTATTAGCTCAGATTGCAAAATGTTGGAGACATATGTCCATGTTTTGACAGTATTGATACTTCTAGGCGAGGTATCAGAAATAATATTTGAACCTTGACTTGGACTCTCAGCAGCTGCCTTGGATGCTTTTTGCGGAGCCATGATATAGAACCTTGCAATTAGATCCCCTGTCACAGAAAATGAAAACACAGACAGAGGTTATCTTGGTGAACTTGGCTTTGCGCAAGTTAGAAAGAAATCTAAGATAATGACTGAAACCTTTTCTCTTTGAGCACTTAAGTATGTGTGAGTCCTTGCTGACAGAACATTTGAATCATTTAATAGAATTATTTAGAAATAAAATGGGATCTTACTATCAATCACCTCACTAAATTTCTAATAAATGCCATAAATGTTTGATAATTCGCGATTCGGGAGGATCGTGACAACGTTTAATTCTTGGTCCGTAGGTTGTACAGGTTGAAGGTCGTTTAATGTGTTAATTAATCCAATTCATCCTTTTATTTAGTGCATTTAGTCCTTAATCCCCTTTTCGGAGTTCACAGTATCGGATGATTTTTCTCCTAGTCGCTGAACTGCGAACCCCGAATTCGCGATATTGCAATTTGGTTGATTAACTGTGATTTGACTTAATCTTTTAATTAACCACAATTAATTAAAGAATATCGTGACTTCATGGATTGGAGTTACAAATGTGTTGTCTCTGAGGTAACAACCTTCAAGTCGCAAAATCGCGATGAAGATTAACTATGGCTTAAAAGTCATTATTCTTGTTATTAACCAGTTTAACTTAAACTAATCTCACAACTTCATGTGTCGGACATTTGAAAGGCATTCAAGGTGTGACTCCTGAAACCTGAGAGCACAATGTATCAAAGGTTATAATCCATGTTTAAAGGTTCAAAAATTGTGATTAAACTTAAGCCAACTTCATCATTTCACGTGTCGGGATATCGAGGGTTTAGATATGTATAACCATGATATATACGAAATCCCGAAATCCAACTTTTTAGGCTTAGGTGTATCGTCTCAATACTTAGAAAATAGTTGGCTCCGACCTTTGATAACAATAGTATTTGAAAAATACAAGTGTTCCAATAGCGGGGACAAAAGATGCTCAGGATTTACAAAGTCGAGGGAGGGTTTTGGAAAAAAGACACGTAATGGCTCGGGGTGAATTGTGGAGCGAAAATTAGTTTGGTTCCAAACCACCTTTGAGCATGGCCACAATCATGCATCTACATGAGGTAACCACCTAAGGTCACATCTAAGGAGGGGCCAAGAAAGAAAAGGAGCTAGCGCCAACTCTAAGATTTTCACAAGGGTGAAGGAGAAGGTCATGGGGGCCATCGGACCTACGCCAGAGATCAGGAAGGGCCTGTGTTTAGATACAAAATGAAACCATCAAGGTTTCAGAGAGTCAGTTCAGCTCAATATTGAAGACCCTTGACTAGAAGGTCGCATGGCCTTAGGAAATAAGGGGGTCTGCACTAAGAAGTAAAAGGAACTATAGCATTGTTGAAAATTTTGTTTATCATATGTGTAATTCTAACAAAATGGTTGCTTGCACATTTTGCAGAATTAAGGGGCTTAAGCACATCATCTCAGAATGTGTATTGAGGAAATGGAAGAAGGCAAGGTAGTCTCCAGTCATGATAAGGAGGCCAAAGGCTAGAATACCAGAGTTGGTAATGCAGAGACAAATTCCAATGGACGCAAGGAAAAATGAGAGTAGGAAACGTTAATAGAAATGGTAAGAAGAATGAAGATGTAAGTGCAGAGCTACAAGAAGACAACGAGAGACTTATGAGAGAGAAAAGTCAGATAAATTCTCGAGTTTTGTAGATCTTAAATCATTTGCAGAGACAAACAAAGAAGGGATCAAACTCAAGACAAGAGAAAGAAGACAGGTGCCATGAAAGAAGGGATGATCATAGAAGAGATGGTGATTCGAAAAGTGCTAGTAGAGCTTGTGGACACCACTCACCTCCTTATTCAGAAGGAATTTTTTATGAATCAGAATATCTCGTAAGTAGTCGAGAGGTGTCTCGTTTTAGACACCAAAGAAGGAAACAAGAGGTAGATAGTTTGCAAGGAGAGCTGAGGAAGTTCAAGCCAACTTCCTTTGAGGGTGAAAGATAAAGGGAAGATGATKTTGAAGCATGGTTGCTTGGGCTTAGGAGATATTTTCAATTTCATAACTATTCATCCAACCTAGAAGCCAGGATTKCCACCTACCATTTACATGGGAAAGCTACAGTGCGATGGGACCAACTGAAGCAAGTGGAACATGTTAATGAAAGTAGGATCACTTGGAAGTAGTTCAAGAAGTACTTCTAGAAGGAKTACCTCTTAGAGCATTTATATGACAAGAAAATGCAGGAGTTCTTTGAACTCAGGTTGGGAAGCATTACTATGGAAGAKTACGAGAAGAATTTTTTGGGATTGTTAAAGTATGCCAGGTTCATTGGTGATGAGAAAGTGAAAATACAAAGATTTCTAAGTGGACTGCCAACCTTTTATAAGGAAAAGATCAAGTATGATGAACCCAAGACCTTCACTGAGGCCATCAGGAAGATAAATACATGTATGAGGGAAGAGAATCTCTGCATAAATATTGGAAGGACAAGAAAAATGTGAAGTCTGATCAAAGGAGTAAAGGATTCAAACCTCCCTTCAATAGGAATGAGCCTAATAGAAATCATCAAGATCAGTATGCTAAGATGGATTTCAAGAAGGAATATTCCTTGGGAAAAAGGGGAAGACCACCAATCCAATTTTGGGGATGCAAGGAAGATCACCTGTACAAGGATTTCCCACATGGAAAAGACAGAGTGAAGACTATGCACAACATCCAAGAGGCTACAATAGTCGAAGATATGGGAAGGATCTATGCAACTTTAAATGATCGACAAGAAGAGTACCAGTCCAATATGATCGAGGTGGAAGGTAAGATCGTAAATCATCTTGTTGTTATTTTGATTGATTCAAGAGCAAGTCATTGCTACATTGATCCTAAGATAGTGGACATTGCTACATTGATCCTAAGATAGTGGATAGATTACATTTGGAGAAAAGTAAACTTGGAAAAGAAAGTTTGGTTCAATTATCTATTGGAACCAAAAGAAGAATCCATGATATGGTCAGAAGTTGTTCCATAAGTCTTAATGGAATGAATACTAGTATTGATCTAAATAGCATACCAATGGGGTCTTATGATATTATGATTGTAATGGATTGGTTGGAAAAGCATCATGTTGTCCTAGATTGTCATAACAAGACATTTACATGTCTTGATGGAAATGGAAAACAAAGCATTGTGAAAGGAGTTCCAAGACCCATCACTATAAGGAAGATTTCATCCTTACAGCTAAAAAGATGTTTTTAGAAAAGGGTGTCAATTGTATGCAGTTCATGTGGAAGAGCCAGATAATGCAAAGGAGCCAAGCCTCGAAGATTTATCGGTACTACAGGAATTTGAAGATGTATTCCAAGAAATACCTGGATTGCCACCAAGAAGGGAGATAGATTTCTCAATTGATTTAGTGTCAGGAGCTGCCCCGGTGTCAAAAACACCTTACATAATGAGCACACCAGAGTTAAAAGAATTACAAATGTAGTTGGAAGAATTGTTGAAGAAAGGGTACATACGTCCAAGTGTTTCACCTTGGGGAGCACCAGTACTTTTTGTCAAAAAGAAGGATGGAACCTTGAGGCTGTGTATTGACTTCTGACAGCTGAACAAGTACACTATAAAGAACAAGTATCATCTACCCCAAATTGATGACCTCCTTGACCAACTAAGAGGAGCAAAGATATTTTCAAAAATTGACTTGAGGGAAAGATACCATCATGTAAGAATCAAGGAAGAAGACATTCATAAGACAACCTTTAGGACCAGGTATGGAAATTATGAATTTATAGTGGTGCCATTTGGACTGACCAATGCAACAGTTGTATTCATGTGATTAATGAATGGCATATTTAGAAATTATTTGGATAATTTTGTCATAGTGTTCTTGGATGACATACTTATCTATTCTCAGTCTAAAGAGGAGCATGAATATCACTTAACATTGGTATTGCAAGTATTGAGAGAACATCAGTTGTATGTCAAGTTGAGTAAGTGTTCTTTTTATCAAAAAAATATACATTACTTGGGACACATTATTCCAGAGCAGGGCATAGCAGTAGATCCATAGAAGATCGAAGCCATTAGAGGATGTACAACCTAGAAATGTGTCAAACATCAGATATTTTATGGGATTAGCTAGCTACTACAGAAGGTTCATAGTAGGGTCCTCTAAGATTGTTCATCCAGTCACTTCTTTTCAAGAGAAGGGAACTAAAATTGAATGGACACTCAAGTGTGAAAAGAATTTTAATATGTTGAAGGAATTAATTACTAGTGCACCTGTGTTAAATATTGTTGACCCAAATGAAAGTTTTGTGGTATGTACAGATGCATGTAAGGAAGGACTTGGGGAATTCCTCACACAAAATGGACATGTCATTGGATATAATTCCAGAAAGATTAAGGAACATGAGAGGAACTATGCCACCCATGACTTGGAACTTGTTGTCATTGTTCACACCTTGAGGATGTGGAGGAATTATCGCATGGGGAAGAAATTTGAATTAAGGACAGACTACATTGGCCTAAAGTATATTTTTGAACAGATAACCTTGAATGCTATGAAAACAAGATGGATGGAATTCTTAACTGAATATGACTTCGATATCAAGCATATAAAGGGAAAGGATAATTAAGTTTTTGATGCAGTTAGTAGAAGAGTGCATATCATGCATGCTACTGCTATTAGTATGCATCAGTTAGACTTGAAGAGCAGAATTTCAGATGGTCTTGTTACAGACCAACATTACCTACAGGTAAAGGAAAACTTACAGCAAGGAAATGTACAACAGAAAATAAAGGAGTATGAGATAAAATAAGCCGGATTACTCATGAATAAAAACAAAATCTATGTTCCTAGTTATGGAGGAATGAGGAATTTGGTATTGAAGGAAATTCATGATGTTCCCTATGATGGACATCTCGGTTACCAGAAAATAATTACAGTAGTGAAAAGCCATTTCTTTTGGCCAGGAATGAAGAAGGATGTTGTTGATTACATCGCTCGATGTATGGAATGTCAGAAGGTGAAGGTTGAGCATAGGCACCAAGCAGGTTTGCTGCATCTATTACCAATTCCAAAGAAGAAATGGGAAGTGATCACCATGGATTTCATCACAGGATTATCTAGAACGAATAAGAAACATGATCCAATCATGGTGGTGGTTGTCAAATTAAAAAAGGTTGTTCATTTTGTGCCTATGAAGACAACGCATACAACAACTAATATTGCAGAAATTTTCATGAAGGAAATTTCTAGGTTGCATGGGATACCTAGGACAATTGTCTCGGATAGAGATACAAAGTTTACCTCCAATTTTTGGAGGGGATTGTTTAAAGTATTTGGCACAAATCTAAACTTTAGCACAACATATAATCCCCAGACAGATGGGAAAACAGAGAGAGTCAATCGAATAATTGAAGACATGCTGAGAATGTATGTGATAGATAAGCCATCTAAGTGGGTAGATTACTTACACTTGGTTGAGTTTGCATAGAATAATGGGTATCAAGATTCATTGAGAATGAGCCCATTTTAATCCTTGTACGGTAGGAAATGCGATACTCCAGTAAGTTGGGACAACCCAACAGATAGAGTGGTACTTGGGTAGGAGTTGCTCAAGGACATGGAAGACCAGGTGGTCAAGATCAAGAAGAATTTAAAGGCATATCGAGATAGAAAGAAAGTCTATGTAGACAAGAACAAGACAACTAGAGAATTTAAAGTAGGGGAGCATGTACTTTTGAAATTGAAGCCCAAGAAAACCTCTTTGAATTAGGTAGTTCTACAAATATAGCAACCAGATTATGTGGTTCATTTGAAATATTGGACATAATAGGACCAGTTCCATACATTCTTGCATTGCCTGCTTCCATGAATGTGCATAATGTATTTCATGTCTCTTTGCTAAAGAAATATGTACATGATCCTAACCATGTTATTGATTGGTGTCTGATTCAAGTAGAGACAGAGGGAGATTTTCAGGTTCAACCAGTGTGGGTATTAGACAAAAAAAGTCAAAATGCTCCATAATCGAGTTATAGAGCTGGTAAAAGTTCAGTGGACCTGCTACGGTCCTGAAGATGCTACCTAGGAGCATGAAGATGCCATGCGGGAAGAGTACTAGTAGCTTTTTGAATAAATTTGATATTTTGATCTCTATTTTGTATATGCACTGAGGACAGTGCCAAAATAAGGGGGAGGGGATGTAACACCCCGAGTTTTGAACCCCCATTTTAAATAATGTATTATTACAATGTTGAGAGGCCTGAGTGCCCAAACAATTATTAAAGGGCCATAATGCCTAATACATGTAATGTTTTTATCATTATTAATAATAAATAATTGGCTGGTTGTTAGACGGACAAGGGCTAGAGTTATAGGGGGCTATGATTCCATAAGAAAGGGGGCTTGAGGGGCTAAGTGTTTATTCCTATTCTAATTACCCTTTTTTCTAAGGGATGTGGATCAATTACGTGAGCTTCTTGGGGAAGGCCAACAGGTTCTTGATTCCCCATGAAGTTACTTAAACCCACATCTGGTCTAATGGGGGGGTTTGAATGATGGCTTATTCGTTGATTTCCTATACGTTCACTCATTCCCCTCACACACTTTCATGCACTCCCTTACATGTTCACTGATCCATCCTCATCCGTGTCTTGGCTTGGGGAAGGGAACCAAACTGTTGAATAATTGGCCATGTATAGTTGGTTGTAATGNTACGAGAAGAATTTTTTGGGATTGTTAAAGTATGCCAGGTTCATTGGTGATGAGAAAGTGAAAATACAAAGATTTCTAAGTGGACTGCCAACCTTTTATAAGGAAAAGATCAAGTATGATGAACCCAAGACCTTCACTGAGGCCATCAGGAAGATAAATACATGTATGAGGGAAGAGAATCTCTGCATAAATATTGGAAGGACAAGAAAAATGTGAAGTCTGATCAAAGGAGTAAAGGATTCAAACCTCCCTTCAATAGGAATGAGCCTAATAGAAATCATCAAGATCAGTATGCTAAGATGGATTTCAAGAAGGAATATTCCTTGGGAAAAAGGGGAAGACCACCAATCCAATTTTGGGGATGCAAGGAAGATCACCTGTACAAGGATTTCCCACATGGAAAAGACAGAGTGAAGACTATGCACAACATCCAAGAGGCTACAATAGTCGAAGATATGGGAAGGATCTATGCAACTTTAAATGATCGACAAGAAGAGTACCAGTCCAATATGATCGAGGTGGAAGGTAAGATCGTAAATCATCTTGTTGTTATTTTGATTGATTCAAGAGCAAGTCATTGCTACATTGATCCTAAGATAGTGGACATTGCTACATTGATCCTAAGATAGTGGATAGATTACATTTGGAGAAAAGTAAACTTGGAAAAGAAAGTTTGGTTCAATTATCTATTGGAACCAAAAGAAGAATCCATGATATGGTCAGAAGTTGTTCCATAAGTCTTAATGGAATGAATACTAGTATTGATCTAAATAGCATACCAATGGGGTCTTATGATATTATGATTGTAATGGATTGGTTGGAAAAGCATCATGTTGTCCTAGATTGTCATAACAAGACATTTACATGTCTTGATGGAAATGGAAAACAAAGCATTGTGAAAGGAGTTCCAAGACCCATCACTATAAGGAAGATTTCATCCTTACAGCTAAAAAGATGTTTTTAGAAAAGGGTGTCAATTGTATGCAGTTCATGTGGAAGAGCCAGATAATGCAAAGGAGCCAAGCCTCGAAGATTTATCGGTACTACAGGAATTTGAAGATGTATTCCAAGAAATACCTGGATTGCCACCAAGAAGGGAGATAGATTTCTCAATTGATTTAGTGTCAGGAGCTGCCCCGGTGTCAAAAACACCTTACATAATGAGCACACCAGAGTTAGAATTACAAATGCAGTTGGAAGAATTGTTGAAGAAAGGGTACATACGTCCAAGTGTTTCACCTTGGGGAGCACCAGTACTTTTTGTCAAAAAGAAGGATGGAACCTTGAGGCTGTGTATTGACTTCTGACAGCTGAACAAGTACACTATAAAGAACAAGTATCATCTACCCCAAATTGATGACCTCCTTGACCAACTAAGAGGAGCAAAGATATTTTCAAAAATTGACTTGAGGGAAAGATACCATCATGTAAGAATCAAGGAAGAAGACATTCATAAGACAACCTTTAGGACCAGGTATGGAAATTATGAATTTATAGTGGTGCCATTTGGACTGACCAATGCAACAGTTGTATTCATGTGATTAATGAATGGCATATTTAGAAATTATTTGGATAATTTTGTCATAGTGTTCTTGGATGACATACTTATCTATTCTCAGTCTAAAGAGGAGCATGAATATCACTTAACATTGGTATTGCAAGTATTGAGAGAACATCAGTTGTATGTCAAGTTGAGTAAGTGTTCTTTTTATCAAAAAAATATACATTACTTGGGACACATTATTCCAGAGCAGGGCATAGCAGTAGATCCATAGAAGATCGAAGCCATTAGAGGATGTACAACCTAGAAATGTGTCAAACATCAGATATTTTATGGGATTAGCTAGCTACTACAGAAGGTTCATAGTAGGGTCCTCTAAGATTGTTCATCCAGTCACTTCTTTTCAAGAGAAGGGAACTAAAATTGAATGGACACTCAAGTGTGAAAAGAATTTTAATATGTTGAAGGAATTAATTACTAGTGCACCTGTGTTAAATATTGTTGACCCAAATGAAAGTTTTGTGGTATGTACAGATGCATGTAAGGAAGGACTTGGGGAATTCCTCACACAAAATGGACATGTCATTGGATATAATTCCAGAAAGATTAAGGAACATGAGAGGAACTATGCCACCCATGACTTGGAACTTGTTGTCATTGTTCACACCTTGAGGATGTGGAGGAATTATCGCATGGGGAAGAAATTTGAATTAAGGACAGACTACATTGGCCTAAAGTATATTTTTGAACAGATAACCTTGAATGCTATGAAAACAAGATGGATGGAATTCTTAACTGAATATGACTTCGATATCAAGCATATAAAGGGAAAGGATAATTAAGTTTTTGATGCAGTTAGTAGAAGAGTGCATATCATGCATGCTACTGCTATTAGTATGCATCAGTTAGACTTGAAGAGCAGAATTTCAGATGGTCTTGTTACAGACCAACATTACCTACAGGTAAAGGAAAACTTACAGCAAGGAAATGTACAACAGAAAATAAAGGAGTATGAGATAAAATAAGCCGGATTACTCATGAATAAAAACAAAATCTATGTTCCTAGTTATGGAGGAATGAGGAATTTGGTATTGAAGGAAATTCATGATGTTCCCTATGATGGACATCTCGGTTACCAGAAAATAATTACAGTAGTGAAAAGCCATTTCTTTTGGCCAGGAATGAAGAAGGATGTTGTTGATTACATCGCTCGATGTATGGAATGTCAGAAGGTGAAGGTTGAGCATAGGCACCAAGCAGGTTTGCTGCATCTATTACCAATTCCAAAGAAGAAATGGGAAGTGATCACCATGGATTTCATCACAGGATTATCTAGAACGAATAAGAAACATGATCCAATCATGGTGGTGGTTGTCAAATTAAAAAAGGTTGTTCATTTTGTGCCTATGAAGACAACGCATACAACAACTAATATTGCAGAAATTTTCATGAAGGAAATTTCTAGGTTGCATGGGATACCTAGGACAATTGTCTCGGATAGAGATACAAAGTTTACCTCCAATTTTTGGAGGGGATTGTTTAAAGTATTTGGCACAAATCTAAACTTTAGCACAACATATAATCCCCAGACAGATGGGAAAACAGAGAGAGTCAATCGAATAATTGAAGACATGCTGAGAATGTATGTGATAGATAAGCCATCTAAGTGGGTAGATTACTTACACTTGGTTGAGTTTGCATAGAATAATGGGTATCAAGATTCATTGAGAATGAGCCCATTTTAATCCTTGTACGGTAGGAAATGCGATACTCCAGTAAGTTGGGACAACCCAACAGATAGAGTGGTACTTGGGTAGGAGTTGCTCAAGGACATGGAAGACCAGGTGGTCAAGATCAAGAAGAATTTAAAGGCATATCGAGATAGAAAGAAAGTCTATGTAGACAAGAACAAGACAACTAGAGAATTTAAAGTAGGGGAGCATGTACTTTTGAAATTGAAGCCCAAGAAAACCTCTTTGAATTAGGTAGTTCTACAAATATAGCAACCAGATTATGTGGTTCATTTGAAATATTGGACATAATAGGACCAGTTCCATACATTCTTGCATTGCCTGCTTCCATGAATGTGCATAATGTATTTCATGTCTCTTTGCTAAAGAAATATGTACATGATCCTAACCATGTTATTGATTGGTGTCTGATTCAAGTAGAGACAGAGGGAGATTTTCAGGTTCAACCAGTGTGGGTATTAGACAAAAAAAGTCAAAATGCTCCATAATCGAGTTATAGAGCTGGTAAAAGTTCAGTGGACCTGCTACGGTCCTGAAGATGCTACCTAGGAGCATGAAGATGCCATGCGGGAAGAGTACTAGTAGCTTTTTGAATAAATTTGATATTTTGATCTCTATTTTGTATATGCACTGAGGACAGTGCCAAAATAAGGGGGAGGGGATGTAACACCCCGAGTTTTGAACCCCCATTTTAAATAATGTATTATTACAATGTTGAGAGGCCTGAGTGCCCAAACAATTATTAAAGGGCCATAATGCCTAATACATGTAATGTTTTTATCATTATTAATAATAAATAATTGGCTGGTTGTTAGACGGACAAGGGCTAGAGTTATAGGGGGCTATGATTCCATAAGAAAGGGGGCTTGAGGGGCTAAGTGTTTATTCCTATTCTAATTACCCTTTTTTCTAAGGGATGTGGATCAATTACGTGAGCTTCTTGGGGAAGGCCAACAGGTTCTTGATTCCCCATGAAGTTACTTAAACCCACATCTGGTCTAATGGGGGGGTTTGAATGATGGCTTATTCGTTGATTTCCTATACGTTCACTCATTCCCCTCACACACTTTCATGCACTCCCTTACATGTTCACTGATCCATCCTCATCCGTGTCTTGGCTTGGGGAAGGGAACCAAACTGTTGAATAATTGGCCATGTATAGTTGGTTGTAATGNTTATTAATAATAAATAATTGGTTGGTTGTTAGATGGACAAGGGCTAGAGTTATAGGGGGCTATGATTCCATAAGAAAGGGGGCTTGAGGGGCTAAGTGTTTATTCCTATTCTAATTACCCTTTTTTCTAAGGGATGAGGATCGATTACGTGAGCTTCTTGGGGAAGGCCAATAGGTTCTTGATTCCCCACGAAGTTACTTAAACCCACATCTGGTCTGATGGGGGGGTTTGAATGATGGATTATTCATTGATTTCCTATACGTTCACTCATTCCCCTCACACACTTTCATGCACTCCCTTACACGTTCACTGATCCATCCTCATCCGTGTCTTGGCTTGGGGAAGGGAACCAAACTGTTGAATAATTGGCCATGTATAGTTGGTTGTAATGGTCGATAGTGTGATCCAGCCATGACTTGAGGCCTGCATGTCTGAGATGCATTGGCATGTGCCTTGTTTTTCTCACAACTACAAGTCTTGAGAGTTCTAGCATTGAGATTCTGGACTAGTTGTGCTGGAGGCAAAGAAAATAAAGGAGAAGGACTGCATGAGGGACTGTGTGGCAGAGAAGGGTGGAGGTCCATTCTCTTGGGTGGTATAGGCTGGGTAGAAGAGAGCTAGGTACTTGGATTGTTGTGGGTGTTGGAAAACCTATGAGATCTTGAGAGATGACTAGTTTGGGAACCCAAGTACACTCTGGAAATGTCCTTTTGGATTCATAGCCCTAGCTCGGGGGTGACACTACTGTTGAGATTTGGAGCAGTGGTGTCTATAATCCGTTGGAACGTCCTTCGTCTGCAGCCAGTTGGTGTCATTTTTCATAAAGATAAGTTCTCTCTGTTATGGTATCATTTACATGTATATGAATGTATTTATGTTGCATATTTAATTATCGTTTAATTGAAAATTTAGACTATGCATGCTTGTTGTTTTCTATTGTGCATGTCGTTAAAGTCTTTTCTTTTATGCATCCTTAAATTTTAAAAGGTATCGCTAAGAGGAAGAAGTTCAAGGGCAGGCTTGAAGTTAGCATGCCCCAGCCTGTGGGTGGCTGGGGATGTTACATATCTCCCTACCTTGTCGCTCTTACGATGATATCCCTACCATTTCTCTCTTGCGACGATCTCCCTACCTTGTCGCTCTTGCGAAAACATCCCTACATTGTCTCTATTGCGAGGATTTCCCTTCCTTGTCACGCTTGCGACAATTTCCCTACCTTGTCGCTCTTGCGACGACATCCCTACCTTGTCTCTCTTGAGATGATTTCCCTTCCTTGTCACGCTTGTGATGATTTCCCTACCTTGTCGCTCTTACGATGATATCCCTTGTTTGTCGCTCTTGCGACCATATCCCTTCTTTGTCGCTTGTGCAACACCAACTGTTGGTTGTCGGTCTTACGAAAAATTCCTTGGGTCGTCGCTCTTATGCCATTTTTTCAACTTCGTCGCACTTTCCACGCCACGTGAAGCGACGTTTGGGAGACCCAATATTCATCGCAATATCCACGACATAACGTCGCAAGAGCGTCGAAAGAGCCATCGCAAAATGACCCAAATTTACTAGTGTGTGATTCTCCCATATTGCATGGGCCCTCAACCAAGTAATCAGGGGTGGTGGTAAGGCGAAATTTGTGTGGGGCTGGTCCCAACAACAAGCATTCGGTGATTTGAAGAAGCACTTGTTCTCAACCCTAGTACTTTCACTACCAGACCTGAAAAAACCCTTTGACATCGATACAGATGCTTCAGACTATGTTGTGGACTTTGTTCTCACTCAACACGACCACCCTGTGGCCTATCATAGTGAGACACTATCAAATGTTGTCCATAAGTACCCTACTTACGATAAATAAATGTACTCCATTTTGCAAGTCTATTTCCAATGGAGACATTACATTCTTGGGAAGGAGACACTCATCCACATTGATCATAATCCACTGCAGTTCATGCAGACACAAGGAAAATTGTAGAATGAAAGCCATCAGAAGTGGTCCACATACTTGGAACAATTCCACCTCAACATCAAGTATAAAACATGAAGCACCAACCATGTCATTGATTTCCTCAGCAGACTACCAGTCGTGGCACTCACCACGGTGCTAGATTCTTGCGACCATAAGACCTATGGATGGCCCCAAGTCTATGAGACAGACCCAAACTTTTCCACCACCTACCAAATGTTGGGCGCAAATGCAGTTGTCACTAATTTCCATCTTCAGGATGGGTTATTGTGCCATCTGGGCCATATATGTGTTCCATCAAGCGAGTGAGCGAAGCTAATCTAGAAAGCACATTACAATTGGGTGGAAGGACAATTCGACATCGAAAAGATAGTGGCAATGTTGTAGAAAAATTTCTACTGGCTGAAACTTCCACAGGAGGTCAACAAGTATATCAGTTCATGCACTGTCTGGGCTATAGACAAACTGAACACTAATAAACACGGCCTATACACCCCTCTGCCTACTCCTAACAGGCCATGGGAATCAATATCCATGGACTAAATGTAGGGCCTCTCATCCACCAAGTGCGGAAATGACTGTGTTTTTGTGGTTGTTGATCGCTTTTCTAAGATAGCGATTCTGGCCACCTGTAATAAGAGCATCACGGAAGAGGCCATTTCCAAGATCTTCTTTGAATGATTCTGGGTACATTTTGGAATCCCACAAACCATTGTCTTAGATCAGGACAGTCGATTTCTCAGCACATTTTTATCAAGCCTCTGGTCACTGATGGAAAACAAACTCAACAAATCCATGGCCTTCAACCCCCAGACAGATGGCCAAACTAAGGTCGTAAATCGAATTATGGTGCATATCCTTCATATGTATAATTCAAAGCACCCTCGCACATGGGATGACAGTCTTCCCTATCTCTAGCATAGCTACAATCGAGCCTTGCATAGCTCAAATAGCCACAACTCCTTTCAGGTGGGGTTGGGATTCGAACCATTAGGTCCCATAGATGTTTCACTACCCCTTGCAGTCACCTCATCCAACTCATCTCCTGCTCCAAATGAAGCTGAAAAAGCCACCCAATTCATTGAGTGAATCCAACACATTCGTCAACAGGTTCAGGATATCCTACAAAAGTACAATGAAAAGTACAAGCATCATCATGATCAACATCGAGTGCCACATAAGTTTTAGGTGGGTGACAAAGTTTGGTTGCATTTTCATAAAGAACTCATTATCGGACCCCATCAGAAGATTTTCCCACTCCGTTATGGGTCGTACACCATCACCAAGGTTTTGTGTGATAATGCTTTTGAGATCAACATTCCTCCTTTCCTTGGCCTGCACTCAGTGTTCAACGTGGATCTCCTTCGACCTTATTTCCCCCCATTATTGGACACCTCAAAGATATCAAAACAACTAACACCAATAGAGGTCAAACCCAACTTCATACAACAAGAACCCAGTGATAAAATTGTGGACAAACAGGTCAAGGTCACTCATGAGCAAAGGATCCATCTTTATCGAGTTGTCAAAGCAGGGAAACTCCTGCACCAAGGCAAGTGGCTCATCCAGGGCCAAATTCAGCCAAAATTTCCTCATCTAATGGAGGCACTCAATGCAATGGATACCATTTATTCCTAAGGGTGTAGGATTGATCTAGATGGATTTCGATGGCCTCCCACCTATTCCAACTGGCTCATTTTGGCAGTTTTCCAGTTCAACAATTTTTTCTAAGTTTTCGGGTCCTTGACTTCTGAGGCCCTAAACAACGTTTATAGGGCTCGCCATAGTCAAAATATGTAAGGATCGCCATAGAAAACATGTATATTCCTTAGATACACCTTTCCAATGGGATATTGTGCGCCTAAAATGGATATCGTATGAAAAAGTTACGACCCCGGAAAGTTGATGTACTAACTTACCCAAACGAGGCCCACATGGCTTTTGGTGCTTCATCTCCTAGGGCTAGGTTTTTGGATGTATATGGTTTTTGATATTCTTGTTTATTGTAAAAAGGCCTTGAGAGCCTCATTTTAATCATTGTCTTGTGAATGAGCACATCTGTCACATCTCTTCTCAGAGATAAGCCACCACCATTCTAGCAAGCTTGTTTACCACTACATTTTATAGTTTCAACTTATTTCTGTATTGAATAGAAACTAGCTTTATTGTATATCTGTTATTCTCACTACTACATATGGGAAGATTATTCCATGAAAAATTTCCACGCTTCCATTAGTTTCATCTTTTTTTTAAACAAGGAAGGATTTTCGTCGATATTACCACAAAAGTTCATTGCAATATCCACAAAAATCTTATTTTAACCTAGTCGGGATTTTCGTCGAAATAGCAACAAACTTTCGTGGCAATAGCAAC
>JZKD02S2344528.1:9101-31611 GCA_000966675.3 Picea glauca
ACTATAAGTCAAAGTGGATACAAAATAAATTATTTAAATAATAAATTTAATGGATAAATTACTAATTGGACAAGTGGTTAGAAGTTGGTTAACCCTAAAATAAGGAAAGTAGGTTGAGATGGTTAAAAGGTAACCCCTTGAGGAAGCTACATGAAAGTATAAATAAGAGGCAAGGCTCTCTCATTTGATATCACACTTGAGAATATTGAATATCTACATGTAACACCCTGTTTCCCCTAGTCTGTAAATATAACTATATTGGCCAAGGAAATATGGCAAACCTAAAAGTGTGAATGTTTGATTTGATGGACCTTTCTACAAAAGGTTGATAAATGTAAATTTTGTTATTTTAATAGAAAATGATTACATGCTGCATGACCGATTAAAGAGGGGACGTGATAAGAGAAAACCACGAATGATATGAAAGGTGGTGGAGGGGACCCAGAATGGTTGCGTTAACCTCCACTGAAGCAGTACCATGCTGGAATTAATTTCTCCAATCAGAACAACCCTCTGACCCAGGAATGAATTACATTCAAGATGGTAGGTGGGAAGACCTCCTCAAGAGTTAATGACGGTATGGGTTAGACCTCCCATTTGTAAGGCTTCCAGACCTGACAATGGACTGGGAATTTGAGCCACACACAATATTGTTGAGGAAGGTAAGAAAGGAAGTGTGGTGGGCAGAGGAAGACCTGTGAAAAAATGCAGAGACAAGAGAAGAAACTCTCGGGTCCGAGGAAGGACTGAAAGAGGAACAGTGAGTTATGATCACAAAAAAATATAGATTGATCCAAGAGGAGAGTAACCTTCATCCTTATCTATTTATGTATTGGGATAAGGAGAGTAACCTTCATCCCTATCTTCCATTGAGTTGGAAGTAAGAGATTGAATCTCAAAGCATCATGGCTTAAGGTTAGGGGTGGCCAATGATAAATCCATTGGGAGTGACTAATCCTATGGTTGGGTGGAAACAAGCACCCCTTTTAGCAGTCACATCACGCTATATGGTTTTGATAAGTTTTTTCTTTCCTTATGCTTTGAATAGTAAATAATGGATGCATGCAAGTATTTACATGTCTATAAAGGGTTCTTTCTCTATATTAAATGATTAAGTTATGAGTATGTGTTGGTTCCCTTGAGAACCTATATTTTAGTTTGATTTACCATACACCCCAGTTTAATCACTCGAAGGCGCTTTTCCCAGGAATTTACATCACCATTCTGGAGTTGGACCAAGCCTCCGAGCAGCGCTACCATTTGGTAACCTCACAAGTTACTTTGCCTTGATTAAGAGCTTAAAGCTCCGTGAGTTGGGAAGGTGTTCCCTTCAGACCAGTAGTCTAGGAGACTTTGAACTAGCACCTATTCCCTTAGCCAAAAACCCAACTAAGAGATGGGATCATAGCCCAAGAGTTATATGAATATCCATGTAACCTAGGTCTAGGAATCTTGGACCTTGAGGCTCCGATATGTCAAATTGCACGATACTCAAGTTGAACCCTGCAATTGTTATGAACTGTCGATCTATGAATGAAGATCGAGGGTGGGGAATCACTGTGGAGCGTGAAGGTCAAAATAGTGGACATGCTAGTTCATGGTCCACAATTCACCCTTGTCATTGATCTCAATGGGATGGAAGATAAATAATCCCGGATAGTCTAGAATCAAGCGAGCACTTTCCAGATTGCGGAGGTCGAACTCTCTAGTAAAGAGCACGCATGTTGGGGCCCCGCAATTTTTGTGAACCATCAATCATCATTGACCTTTGATATGAGTTTGACGTGATCCCTAAAACACAAGGAGTGCATGGGATGAATAAATATTCAAGGAGATCAATATCAAAAGAGATAGCGCTTTTAGGAGCATAGATGAAATCTAGGAGACAGGCCTGTAGGAGGAGCAAAGGTCAAATCCTTCAAGCACTTAGAAAATATTATAATTCAGAGAAATTCATAAGCTTAGGAGGATGAGTGACAATGGTCATTGGATCATAGTGCAAAGGATCAACAACCATATGATCAGACCAAGGTGCATGAGCCTTAACGCTTCACACACGCAGGAGGGAGAACTTACCAAGGTTTGAGACTTGAGATTTTTGAAGCCTCGAGAGCTAGAAATCCAAAGTAAAATATCAATTGTGCGATCAGTCAGAGTGAATCTAAATTGTCAGATTGTCTGAAGTAAACCTCAAGCGTCGGATTTCCCTAGTAAATCTGAGCCGTCAAATACCATGAGTTTAGGAGGAGGCAAGTTTGCGACTTGAGATTTCTGAAGCCCGGAGAGCTAGAAATATGAAGTAAATCTCAATCATCTGATCAGTCGAAGTGAATCTGAATCCTCAAATCGTTTGAAGTAAACCTCAAGAATTGGATCGTTCGAGTGAATCTGAGCTGTCAGATACCATGATTTCAGGAGGAGGAAAGTTTGAGACTTGAGATTTTCGAAGCCCAGAGAGTCGCAAATATGAAGTAAATCTCAATCGTCCTATCAGTCAGAGTGAATCTGAATCATCATATCGTCCGAAGTAAATATTAGGCGTTGGATCACCCGAAGTGAATCTAAGCCATCGAATTTCAACAAAGACATGGCGTAGATTTGTGAGCTCTGGATAAATTCTCAAAGTAATTCATAGTTGTCAGATCTAGAGGGACATGTGATGACAGATCGTAGAATTCAGAGAAATCACCTCAAGAGTTTCAGATTGATATTCGAAACTCTCGAAGCTCGAAACGCCGAAGCATCAAAGTGTTGAAATATAGTTGGAGCACCAGATTCAGAGGACAAGTGGAGTGAATATGTGTATTCTAAGAAAATACCCAAAGTAAACATCCATCGTCAAATCGTCCGAAGTAGATCGAAACCGTCATATCCAGAGGATAGGTGGCGTGAATTTGTGGACTCCGAGTAAAGTCCTGAAGTAATTCATAGTCGTCAGATCTAGAGGAGAGGTGGCATAAATCTGTGGACCCTGGGTAAAGACCCGAAGTAATCCTTGATCGTCATATCAAGTGGACACACGTCAGTATATTATAACCTTCGGATAAAAGCCATTGGAAAAAGGGTGAAGTTTGAGATTTGATATCTCATAAGTCCAGAGACCTAAAGGAGATCTCAACCATTGATTGAGAAGAGGGCCACATGACCATCGATCTAGTTGAAAGGTCAAACACCCGAAGTAGAAGAAGGGTCATTGATTTAGGAAGAAAGGTGTTCGTAGATCGTCAACTCTAAAAGATTTATGTACGAAGGAAAGTAGGGTTTGAGATTTGAAAGGTCCGAAGTCCGAAATTACGAAGGAAATCACATCTGTTAATTTAGGAGGGGCATATCTAGTCCATGGATTTGAAAATGGCAGATCTGAACTGTCAGTTTTGAAAGTGCCATCAATATCAGGAGATATATGGTCCCGTAGCATTGTAGGGATCGAAGGTGCATGAACTTTAAAAAGTTGAGGGTGGGTCGCAATCCAAAACTTTGTTTTGGAGAAAGGACATGTGGAGGCTCGAGGAGAATTGCGGGATGAAAATTATTTTGGTTTCAAACCACCTTTGGTCACACCCACAATTGTGTGTTTGCATGAGTTCATCGCCCAAGGTCACATCTGAGGAGGGGCCAAGAAAAAAGGGGCTAAATCCAACTCTGAGTCTTTGTTGAGGTGCGAAGGAGAAGGTCACAGGTATCATAAGACCTGCACCAAAAGTCAGAAGGGCCTATGTTTTATTAGGAGGTGAGACTATTAGGTCTCAAAGTATTGTTTGACTTAGAGAATCGAAGAATCTTGACCGAAGGGTTGGGTTGAGTCCTGAACTTGCCAAATTAGGAATCGTAGAGGGAAAGGATTTGTTCCTGTCAAGAGGAAATATTTTTATTTTATTTTCTCCCCATCGTGGGTGTGTTAAAAATTGGTATCAGAGCATGGTTACAACACTTGGCCTTCTTGGGCTCATGGATGAGTCACTTAAAAAAAAAAAAATCTATTTGGAGTACTTTTAAAAGAGTAACACTCTACCTTACCTCTTTCTTAAAAGGTCTGGTTAAAAATGTTATTAAAGAAAATAATGAAACTTTCTACTATGTGTGTGCATTTAATAAATTGAACTGTGTATTGTTCATGAACTAATATACTATTAGCTAACAATAAGTGTTTTTATCAACACTCGAGCAATCATTAAATCATGGGAAAAATTCAAGAATAAAGGATGGTGATGTGTCATGAAGTGGGGGGTGGCTCCCACAACAGAGAATAAGAATATGATGAAAGGAGGGTAGTGGAAACCCCTCCCGATCTGGCTGAAACTATAAGGAGCCTTAGGTCCGAGTTACAGAGTTGCAAGGATAACAATGAGAGATTTATAAAGGAGAAATAAAAACAAATAGAAATTAACATAGTCTTGCTATAGAGCTTGTCCGAAATATAGAGGCAACTACAACATGAACTCGCAACCAGTCATGTGGACCAACGACATAAGAAGAGAAGTCAAAGTCCACATGATATTCGAAAACATGACTCCATAAGTGACCACACTGGGAGAAGTGCCTCGAAGAACGCCCAATCTAGAGGTAGGGGACACTCATCGGTAGAGTCCTCCAGAAAGAAACCTAGAAAATCTGAAGAATCTTCTAGTAGCAGAGCAAGATCACATTCTCAAAGGAAAGGAAAGAAGAAGAAGTGTTCCAAAAATCATGATCCTGGAGAATTCAAGAAATCCAAACCACCCTCTTTTGATGGAGATATTGGGAGGGGAGAAGAGGTTGAAGTTTGGCTTCTTGGTTTAAAGAAATACTTCAGATTCCATGACTACTTTGAAATCTTGAAGGTTCGAATAACCATATTTAACCTGAAAGGAAAGGCTTCCATTTGGTGGGAAGACCTTAGGAATTTGAAAGGAGTCAATGAGAAGAACTTGTCATGGAAACAGTTTGAGAAATACTTCAAGAAGTAGTATCTGTCAGAGAGATACTTGGATGGGAAGACTAAGGAATTCTATGAACTCGGGCTGGGGTAGCTCACCATAGTTGAATTTGTCAATAAATTCCTTGAGCTACTAAGGTATGTACCCTACATAAAAGATGAAAAGGTATAAATGCAGAGGCTCATTAGTGGGTTACCTCATACCTACCGAGATAGGATTGAGTTCGATGAACTAAATACCTTAGAAGAAACTATCTGGAAGGCAAGGTATTGTTATGAACAGTTTGGGAGTAATACAATACCTCACGAGGACTGGAAGAAGAGGAGTAGTTCAGGATTCTTGGAGAAGGGTTTTAAATCTTCAATATTTAAGAACTATGGAATATATTCTAGAAGGATCCTTCTTACTATAAGTGTATATCAGAAAAATTTCCCCTCTCAAAGTGGAAATGAACCTTTTAAGATAGTCCCATAAAAGACCGATAACCTAAAGAAGGAACCCTTAAAATGTTGGGGTTGTGGAGAAGATGATCGGTTGAGGGACTTCCCACATAGAAAACATAACAGTAAGGGAATATACAATATCCAAGAATCTACCACCATCAATTATGTGGCTAGGAGCATGCCACGAGTCTATGCATCTTTGGACAATAATCAAGTTGACCACCAAGCTTCAGTAGTGGAGCTGGAAGGTATGATCGCCAACCATCTAGTTTCTATTTTAATTGACCCGGGTTCTAATTTGAGTTATGTGACCCCTCAGATTGTTGATAAGTGTAAAATACAACCAGTTAGACATGTTAAATGGTGGTTGGTGTGATTAGCCACAGGTACCAAAAGAAACATGGCAGAGGTCATACCAACTTGTCAATTCATCATGGGTGGATTGCCCACCCGAGCGACCCTTAACATACTTCCCCTGGGATCTTATCACTTATTGATTGGTATGGACTAGTTTGCTTCTTATAAAACTAAATTGGACTGTTATCATAAAAATTTAGAATGTGTAAATGAAGAAGGGAGAAAAATGACCCTCCAAGGGATTGAGAAGCATGTCTCAGTGAGACAAATATCAACCCTTCAAATGAAAAAGTATTGCAGAAAGGAGTGTTCCTTATATGATATACATGTACTAGAATCTATTGAGAATGAAAAACCAAACCTAGAGGACCACCCCATATTAAGATAATACAAGGACATGTTCCCAGAAGAGGTACGAGGTCTACCTTCGAGAAGGGATATCGACTTCTAGATAGAACTTACACCAGGAGTGGTACCATCATCTAGAATGGCATATAGAATGAGAACGCCATAGCAAGTTGAGCTCAAGCTACAGCTAAAGGATATGATGGAAAAAGGCTACATCCAACCCAGTGTATCTCCATGGGGAGTGCTCATCTTGTTTGTGAAAACAAAAGATGGCACACTCTGACTATGCATAGATTACAGATAACTCAATAAGAAAAACATAAAAAAACAACCCTTACCAAGAATCAATGACCCATTCGACCAATTGGGAGGTGCTTCCATCTTATCAAAGATCAAATTAAGGTCTGGATACCACCAAGTCCATATTAAGGATGAATACATCCACAAAACAACCTTCAAGATGAGGTATGGTCACTATGAATTCATGGTGGTGTCATTTGGGTTAACCAATGCCCCTGCCACTTTTATGTTCTTGATGAATAATGTACTCAACAAATTCCTGGACAAATTTGTATTGGTTTTCATCGATAATATCCTAATATACTCCAAGAATAGGTAGGAGCACAAAGAACATCTTAGACTCGTCCTCCAAGTACTAAGAGACCATCATCTCTATGTTAATTTTAGCAAGTGCGATTTCTTTCAGAAGCAAGTCCATTACTTAGGCCATGTCATATCTAAGGAAGGGGTGGCATTAGACCCCAACAAGATCAGATCTATTGTGGAATGGCCTACCTCGAAGGATGTATCCGATATTAGATCCTTCATGGGCTTAGCAGGATACTATAGAAGGTTCATAAAAGGGTTTTCCAAGATTGGTTGTCCAATTTTAGAAAAAGGGGATTAAATTCATTTGGACATAAAAATGTGAAGAAATATCTCAAGAACTGAAATACCTCTTGACCCATGCAACCGTGTTAAATATTGCAAACCCAGATAGTGATTTCCTCATGTGTACAGATGCCTACAAGGAAGGACTCAGAGGAGTCCTTATGCAAAAGGGATGTTTAATTTGCTACACGTCCAAGAAATTAAATGAGAATGAGATCAATTATGTGACCGATGACCTAGAGTTGTCTTCCATAATACATTCTTTAAAAATGTGGAGGCACTACCTCCTGGGTAGGAGATTTGTCCTTATGACAAACCTTTGTGGATTGAGACACCTGTTTGTTCAACCAAAACTCAACGCCAAGAAATCTAGGTGGATGGCTCTCCTAAGTGAATTTGATTTTGAAATCAAACACATAAAAGGAAAAGAAAATAAGGTGGTCAATTCCCTTAGCAGAAGTATAAAAATGATTCATCTAGCAACAATAAGCACCTGTGAAATGGATGTTAGGGAAAGAGTCAGAAATGCACAAGAGACATATATATTCTTCAAGACCGTGACTTCATACCTAAGGCAAGAGCCTACAGGGATAAAGTATGAAGGCTACCAGATGCCTGAGGAAGGGCTACTGACTTACATAAATAGATTGTATATTCGAAATTGTGATGACTTGAAGAGGTTCATAATGGATGAACTATATAAGAGACCCTATACTGGTCACCCAAGATATTCGAAGATGATCACGACCACTAGGAAACAATTCTATTGGCTTGGATTGAAGAAAGACATATATAACTATTTAGCTAAGTGCCTAGAATGCTAGCAAGTTAAGGTAGAACACTTACATCCCGTAGGATTGTTACAGCCCCTATCGATCCCAGAATGGAAATGGGAAACCATCTCCATGGAATTCATCACCGGATTACCAAAGTTGACCAAGAAAAATGATTCCATCATGGTTGTGGTGGACAAAATGAGTAATTATGCTCATTTTGTTCCTCTCAAATAAACTTACAAGGCCATAGATATTGCCAACATCTTCATGAAGGAGATATTTAGACTGCATGGCATTCCCAATGAAATTGTATCTGATCGAGATACCAAATTCACTTCAAGATTTTGGAAATACATAATGGTTGGTTCTGAGACAAAATTGTTGTTCAACACAACTTATCATCCTCAAACTAATGGATAGACAGAAAGAGTGAACCAAATAGTACAAGACATGCTAAGGATGCATGTAATGCATCATCCTAAGAAGTGGGAAGACTACCTACCATTGGTAGAGTTTTCCTACAACAACAGTTATTAGGAATCCTTGAAGATGAGCCCTTTTGAAGCCCTCTATGGTAGAAAGTGAAAGATTCCAATCAGTTGGAGTAACCCAGTGGATAGAATTACAATCAGACCCGACACACTGAAAGAAATGGAACAACAAGTGGTTCAGATAAGAAAAAATATGAATATTTCTCAGGATAGACAGAAAACTTACGCCGAAAGAAAGAGGATTCCTAGATATTTCAAGACCGGAGACCATGTCGATCTCAGAGTTAGACCCATGAAGATTTCTCTGAGAATGGGAGCCTGTGCCAAATTGTCACCTCGATATTGTGGACCCTTTGAAGTCTTATATAGAGCGGGACCTATATCCTGTAGCCTAGCACTCCCTCCCACTATAAAGGCACATAATGTTTTTAATGTTTCATTATTGAAGAAATATGTACATGATGTTAATCATAAAATTGACTGGTCTATGATCCAGGTGGAGATGGAGGGAGAATTCCTTCCAGAAACCCAATGCATATTAGATAAGAAGGAAACCTCAGTCAGGAACCGAACCATTGCACAGGTCAAGGTGTAGTGGAAACACTTTGGCCCATATGAGGCTACATGGGAAATAGAGGATTCCATGAGACAAACATATCCGATTTTGTTTACTCCTATACATACATGTCATGTTGACATATAGAACATCGAGGATGATGTTCCTTTAAGGGGGAGGGAATTGTAACACCCTATTTCCCCCACTCTGTAAATATAACTATATTGTCCAAGGAACTATGGAAAACCTAAAAGTGTGAATGTTTGATTTGATGGAACTTTGTACAAAAGGTCAATGAATGTAAATTATGTTATTTTAATAGAAAATAGTTACATGCTCCATGACCACTGAAAGAGGGGATGTGCTAAGAGAAAACCACGAATGATATGAAATGTGGTGGATGGGACCCAGAATAGTTGTGTTAACCTCCATTGAACCAGTACCATGATGGAATTAATTTCTCAGATCAGAACAACCCTCTAACCCAGGAATGAATTACATTTGGGATGGTAGGTGGGAAGATCTCCTCAAGAGTTAATGAGGGGATGGGGCAGACCACCCATCCATAAGGATTCTAGACTTGACCATGGACTGGGAATTCGAGCCACGTGTAATCTTGTTGAGGAAGGAAAGAAAGGAAGTGTGGTGGGAAGAGGAAGACTTGTGGAAATATGCAAAGACGAGAGTGGAAACGCTCAGGTCCTAGGAAGGACTGAAAGAGGAACAATGAGTTTTGATCACAAAAAAATAGAGATTGAGCCAGGATAAGGAGAGTAACCTTTGTCCTTATCTAATTTTGTATTGGGAGAAGGATAGTAACCTTCTTCCTTAACTTTCGTTGAGTTGGAAGTAAGAGATTGAATCTCAAAGCATCATGGCTTAAGCTCATGGGTGGCCAATGATAAATCCATTGGGAGTGACTGAACCTATGGTTGGGTGGAAACGAGCACCCATTTCAGTAGTCGCATCACGCTCTATGGTTTTGATAAGTGTTTTCTTGACTTATGATTTGAATTGTAAATAATGGATGCATGCGAGTATTTACATGTCTCTAAAGGGTTCTTTATATGTATTAAATGATTAGTTATGAGTATGTGTCCATTCCCTTGAGAACCTATATTTCATTTTGATTTTCCATACGCCCCAGTTTAATCACTCAAAGGTGCTTTCCCTAGGAATTTACATCATCGTTCTGGAGTCGGAGAAAACCTCTGGTCATAGCTACCATTTGGTAACCTCATAAGTTACTTTTCCTTGATTCAGAGCTTAAATATCTACGAGTAGGGAAGGTGTTCCCTTTAGAGCAATAGTCTAGGAGACTCTGAATTAGAACCTGTTCCCTTAACCAAAAACCCGACTAAGAGAGGGGATCATAGTGCAAGAGTTATATGAATATCCACGTAACCTAGGTCTAGAAATATTGGAGCTCGAGGTTGTGAGATGTCAAATTGCATGATAGTCAAGTTGAACCCTACAATTGCTATGAACCATCGATATATAAACAAAGATCGAGGGTGGGGAATCACTGTAGAACCCGAAGGTGAAAATAGTGGACGTGCTAGTTCATGTATCACAATTCACCCTTGTCATTGATCTTGATGGGCTGGAAGATCAACGATCATGGTTAGACAAGAATCGAGCTAGCACTTTCTAGATTGCAGAGTTCGAACTCTCTGGTAAAGAGGACGCATGTTGGGGCCCCACAATTTATGTGAACCTTCGATCACCATTGACCTTCAATCTGAGTTTGATGTGATCCCTGAAATGTAAGGATCACATGGGATAGTGAAATATTCAAGGAGATCAAACTCAGAAGATATATCTCTTTCAAGAGCACAGATGAAATCTAGGAGGCAAGCCCGTAGGAGGAGCAAAGGTCGAATCCTTCGAGCACTTAGAAAATAGTCTAAGTCACAGCAAGTTAGAAGCTTAGGAGGAGGAGAGACAGTGGTTGTTGGATCATAGTGCAAAGGATAAATATCCATTTGATCAGAGCAAGGTGCATGAGCCTTAGATCTTTGCACATGTAGGAGAGAGAACTTACCAAGGTTCGAGACTTGAGATTTTTGAAGCCCAGAGAGCCAGAAATCTGAAGTAAAATCTCAATTGTCTGATCTGCCGGAGTGAATCTAAATCATCAGCTTGTCCAAAGTAAACCTCAAGCATCAGATTGCCCAAGTGAATTTGAGCCGTTATATATCGTGATTTCAGGGGGAGGCAAGTTTGAGACTTGATATTTTCAAAGCTCAGAGAGCCAGAAATCCGACGTAAATCTCAATCATCCAATCAGCCAGAGTGAATTTGAATCATCAGATCATCTGAAGTAAATCTCAGGCATTGGATCACTTGAAGTGAATCTGAGTCATTGAAGTTCAATAGAGACATGGAATAGATTTGTGAGCTCTAGGTAAAGTCCCAAATTAATTAATAGCCGTTAGATTCATAGGGACACATGACGATAGATCATAGACTTTGGATAAATCACCTTGAGAGTTGAAACTCCCAAATCCTGAAATGCCGAAGCGGTGAAGTGTTGAAGCACCAAAGTGTCGAAGTGCTGAGGAGCCAAAGAGATAAAGCACCGAAGGGTTTAAATAGATCTAGACCTTCATATACAGAGGATAGGTGGTGTGAATCTGTGGATCCTGGGAAAAGACCCTAAGTAAACATCGACTATCAGATCATCTGAAGTAGATCGGAAACATCAAATCCAGAGGAAAGGTTGCGTGAATCTGTGGACTCCAGGTAAAGTCCTGAAGTAATTCATAGTCGTCAGATCTAGAGGAGATGTGGCATAAATCTGTGGACTCTAGGTAAAGACCCGAAGTAATCCTTAATCATTATATCAAGTGGACACACGTCATTATATTATAACCTTTGAATAAAATCCATTGGGGAAAATGGTGAAGTTTGAGATTTGAGATCTTATAAGTCCAAAGACCTGAAGGAGATTTATATCATTGATCGAGAAGAGGCCTAGATCAGCGTTGATCTAGTTGAAATGTCAAACAACCAAAGTAGAAGCAGGTTCACTGATTTAGGAGGACAGGTGTCCATAGATCGTCAACTCTGGAAGATTGATGTATGGAGGAAAGCAAGGTTTGATATTTGAAAGGTCCAAAGTCTAGAATTACGAAGGAGATCACATTCATTGATTTAGGAGGGGAAAATTTGGTCTGTGGATTTGAAAATGGAAGATATAAACCGTCAGTTCCAACACTACCATCAATATCGGGAGATCGATGGTTCTGTAGCATTGTGGGGATCAGAGGTTCGCAAACTTTAAAAAGTTGGGGGCGGGTTGCAATCCAAACCCTGGTTTTGGAGAAAGGACATGTGGAGGCTCGAGGAGAATTGTGGGCCCAAAAGTAGTTTGGTTTCAAACCACCTTTGGTCGCACTCGCAATTGTGTGTTTGCATGAGGTCACTGCCCAAGGTCACATCCGAGGAGGGGCCAAGAAAAAAGGGGCTAATGCCAACTCCGAGTGTTCGCTGAAGCATGGAGGAGAAGGTTGTAGGTATCATAAGATCTACACCAAAAGCCGAAAGGGTATGTGTTTGATTAGGAGGTGAGACTATTAGGTCTCAAAGTCTTGTTTGACTTAGAGAATCGAAGAATATTGACCAGAGGGTCGGGGTGAGTCCCACACTTCCCAAATTAGGAATTGTATAGGGAAAGGATCTATTCCTGTAAGGAGGAAATTTTTTTTTTTCCCATCATGGGTGTGTTACACTACAGGTGATTGAGGTAAACAAAGGATATATAAGCCAAATCTATGAGAGAAGGTGAAGTAAAGAAGGCCAAAACTCAAGGGAGGATAAATTCTTTTGATGATGCTTTCTACGGTATGTTATTTACAGGTCATCTCACCATTTTTGCAATAACGTTTTTTATAGAATGATTCAGACCATGAAATTGATAGGCCTTTGAGAAAACATATCCAAGTATCCATGGTACAAATTTTAGCTTGTGGGACGTTGTAGTTTTGGATTTACACTCTATGGAAAATAGGGTTTGTGGCTAGTCCTGAAACTAGTCTAAAAAAAGTGTTTCAAGTAAAAATGTCATAACTTATTCATAACAAATCAAAATCAAGTAAGACCAAAAGTTTTGGTTATATTACAGTCTATAGTATTATGTGTAAAATTTTCATACGTATACAACAAATATTACGTGCAGGGAACACTCTACATGTTCTCTCTCTAGAATAAGCCAAAATTCAACAAGGTATGCCATTTTTGCTATAAATTCTTTTCTGAGAGGTTCCAAGTAGTGACACCTGGAGGAATTTCATAAAACACATTGAAGAACATTGTGTACTATTTTCATATATTTATTCATTATAGGTACATAGTTATGATTATTTCAAGTTAGGGTTGTTGACTAATAAAAAACTAGTCATGTGAGACTAAAGAAAGGTTTGATGAAAATGCTAGTCTCTTGTTCTTAAAGTTAAGGAAGGTTTGTAGGTATGTGATCATATACAACAGGTCTATTACAGAGTTACAGACCAGATTTGGATGATGAAATTGATGAGGGATTTTGGTTGAGGTACATGTTAGGTACATGGCTGAGACAAGTAGTTGATGAGTTGGCACATACATGAGGTGTATAGTTGATGATGTTGGTACATCTTTATGAGTCATATTTGATGAGTAGTTGATACATGATTGGTACATAATTTGTACATGGTTGGAGGAACTTGTGAGTAGTATTGTTGACACATGGTTTATGGATGATGTAGCATACTTGTATTGGTATACTATTAGAATCACATATTGAGCTTGGTGATGATTATGAGTTGTTGTGTTATGCTTGGTTGATGCACATCTTTGAGAGTTGTCTTGGTGATTGATATTAGTGAGTAGATCTGATTTGGCTGATAAAATTTATGAGATAGTTTGTTGTGATAGGTTGTTTGGATAAGTTGTTGTGACATGTTATTTGTACATATTTGGTGCATGGTTGATGCACTTGTTCATGGTATAGGTTGAGGTATAGGTTAGTGCATGGTTGATGCACCTATGTATGGTATAGGTTGATAACATGTTGAGGTACAGGTTGATGCATGGTTGATGCATCATTCAAGTTATTGGTATAGGTTGTTTGGTGTAGGTTGATTGGTATAGGTTTACAACAGTATATCTCACAGTGGTTCCATAATTCTACTTATATGTCAAGGAGGTTGGAAGGGGCAAGGACAGGTGGTTGTGCCACCTTCCAGTTGTAGCTGGAGATCATAGGGGATTTTATCCTCCTTCTGGTTGTAGCCAAAGAATTGGGGAGTTGGAGCTTCCCTCAGGTTGTAGCTTGAGAATATAGGGGGTTGGAGCCTCCTTGTAGTTGCAGGTGGAAAACAAAGGAAGTTTGTGCTTCCAATGAATGTAATTATTCAAGACATATAAGAAAAAACATTATGTGGTTTTCTCCCTCTTTGGGTTTCCACATAAAAACATTGGTGTACTGTGTATGTGTATGATTGTTCATTTGTTCATTGTTTATTTAATCTGCAAATATTGTGTGATAATGCTATATTGATATAACACTTGCATTATATGGTTAAAAAGGATTAGATTTATATATTACCGATTCACCCTCCCCCCTCTCAGTAATCCAACAATTCTTGCAAACGAGGATTGGCAGACTAATTTTGAAATCATTTTGTAATTAAATTTTTTATTTTAAATATTTGAATGTTTGAATGACACCTACATACGTGCACAATCATAAACAAGCGCCTCCACACTAGATTACATGCAGTTCCATAATTACACAACATCGTTTATGGTTGTGAGAATTGTATTGGTTCATCATGGCCACTACAGCTATAATGCCCCAAGGCTGAGCCCCTACTGAATTGTAATTATGTTTATAGGTTGGTGAGACAAGTGTTTATAAGATGGAAGACTTATGTGTTTATTAGGATGGAGAGCCTAGATGCTAAGGCCATTAAGCCTGATTTTGTATATGTAAATACTCACATCATTGATATAATTACATTGTTGCGTGTAGACCGACCACAAAGAATAAGTTATGGGGGACTAAGCTCCACTAGGGAGGGAAATGGAAGGGGCTAAGTGTCTAGGAATAGGAGCTAAACTAGAGGGATTACCTCTAAAGGAATAATATTATATTATTACTTCCTAGAGGATAAGGTTTGACATAACCTATGTTGTCCTAAGTTCCTGGGGAAAGGGAACGAATGTTAAATGTTGCTCATGCAGCTTCAGGAGGACATGTGTCAACCTGGGTGCATGCAGTTATAGGTGGGAAAGTCAACTTGTTGGGGGCTCCCTCACTATTCTTGGGATGGTCACCACTCTCACAAGTCTCACATACTCCCCATTGATGCATGCAATGAGATAGGGAGAGCCTTGACATAGTTGTCCATTTCCTCCACCATCGATATCTGCAACTCTTGAAACCCACATACCCATGTTATGAAGCTAACCATTTTTCCTATGAAGCACAACATGACTGCATAGTGTCTGAGCCATATCGCACCTTAGCCTTTGTTGTTACTACCCACGTTTTCTCTGGACTCGTGTGGCTTGTTGTCCTTACCAGATCCCATACCCAATGTTTGTTGTGGTGGTTACCCGCTAGACTTAGGAGATAGATAGAAGAGGAAGGTTGTCAGGCATGTGAGAAACTCTCACCAGGTGAGAGAGTGTGCTAAGGAAGTGAGTTCTCCTATAGGGATTTCTGTAGCAGCTACAATACTCTAAGACTTTTGGTCCATCCTGTTGCTGAAGACTTGGAAGGGAGGTGGAAAATTGATGGACTTGTGATAGTTAAGGTGTACACTCTTGGGGTGGGATAGGCGTGTGGGGAATGAGGGTCTATGGGTTGTGGGCATAAGTGGATCCCAGGAGAAAATCATTCCTGTTGATCTATGCAAATTTCCTGTTGTCCTTTCCAAGCCTAGGAATCCCTTGCCCAGTGGAGTTTAGTCCCATCTCAGGGGTGACCCATTGTTGAGCGTGATGAGCAGTGTGATCTAAGGTTGGGAGGTTCATGGAAGGTATCCAGGCACTTGGTGGTATTGTATTAAAAGATAAGTGCCACTTTTGTGTTCATTTACATACTATGTAATTGTACATGTGATATAATTGATGAGTAATGCATGTATGTATTGTATATGCTATATGTGTAGGCTTACTATTATTTATGCATTAATCTGTGTATTATTAGAATATGTCATATCTATATGTTTATATATATGTAGATGATAATTGTCATTTTCATGTTTATATGGATGTGTATGATGTTTACACAAGTATCTCTGTGTGGCATACCCCAATAGATTAAGGTTGGGGTTGTCACAGATTGGTATTAGAGCATGAAAGTTATTCAGTGGAATGGCTTGTCTTGTTGGTTTAAGTCCAAGGATGTCACAAAATGGTATCAAAGAAAAAAGTATGTTTATGCAGTGATGTTTCCCAGCCTATTGGTGGTTGGGGACGTTACAAAATTGTATCAGAGTGAAAAGTATGTTTAATCAGTGATGTTTCCTGACCTATTGCTGGTTGGGGATGTTACAAAATGGTATCAGAGCCATGGTTTCAACATTGATCCTGGATGGGCCATGTTAGTGGTATTTTAAGCAAAATTTTTGGAAAACAATTGTTGTCAAAATGGACAAAATTTGAGTTTAGAGACCATGGTTTCGACATTGAACCTAGATGGGCCATGAATGAGGAATTTAGAGTAAAAAGTCTAGAGAATTTTGATGTACATAGTGCCAGAAGGGAGTTGAGAGAAAAATTGGACTGTGTTAAGAAGCATAGGAGGTATAATGGTTTAATAAATGGCCACAGAGAAAGAAACCACAACAGTCATGGTGTTGGGTCGTAGGATCTGTTCAGGAGAAGGAGGATCCTTCACAACCATCAGATCTGAATAAAAGTGCATGAATGCTAACCTCCAAGTCATTTGGACTTTGTAAATTTGAAAATTTTTATGAGTTATAGAGCCAAAGGGGTCGATGCGTCAAATATCTAAAGTCCCTGAGTGGATCTACACCATAGATCCGAGGAGAATTCCTTGACCATTGGATCGACCGAAGATAGATTAGAGCTGTTAGATCGAGTTAAGAGAAGAAGTTAAGGCATAGTGGTGAAAATTGGATCTCATCCATCATATCTGTGTGCAATTGGTTGTTAGTCATAGATCTCACAACAGTTCATAAATTTGGCACTTCGGGAGAAATGGAGTGTGCTAGAGTGAAAACTCTCGAAGTCCTGAATTTTGAAGTTGATCTGGACCATTCATTAAAAGAGACATGTGTCCGCAGATCAAGGTATTCGAGAGAAACAGAGGGTGCTAAGGAGAAAATACCTGAAGCCCTGAAGTCCTGAAGTTCAGAGTTAATCTGGACCATTCGTTAAAGGAGACACGTGTTGATAGATTGACTCATTCGAAAGTTCGACATTCAAAATATTTGAGGTGTGAAGGTGTAAAATATTTTGAAGTCCTGAAGCCTAGAAGTCTCAAAGTTACAAATTTCTAGAGTTTCGAAGTCCTGAAACTCCCAAAGTCCCGAAGTCTAGAGTCAATCCAGACCATTCTTTGAAAGAAACGAATGTTAGAACAACAACTTGTTTGGGAGAATTGGAGTGTGATAGAGTGAAAACCGTCAAAGGCTGAAGTCCTGAAGTGACATGGCCTGCTGAAATCACCAAGGATGACATGGACACATGGTATGTGTGCCATGTGTTAGTGAGTTATGTACCCTTTGAATATTGATTATTCTAGTTAGAATGTGACACGTGTTACCCGCCTGATGGGCCACATGTCCACTTCTAGTATTTTTCCACATGCCACCTTCTCTCGATAAGCACCTATCTCTCGATAAGAACCTTCTCTTGATAAACACCTTCTCTCTATAAGAACCTTCTCTGGATAAGCACCTTCTCTCCAGATAAGCACCTATCATACTAGCACTTGATCACAGCCTATGGTCACATGAGATTGGGGGCCAAAGAGAGAGGGCTAATGCCAATAATTTTGTTTTAAGAACATAAAAGGGCTTAGAGATAGAGCCCGTGAGGTCCATGATTGAACAAACCTACATCAAAAGGAATAAAGAAGGTATGTAAACCTGAAGAGAGGATCCAAGAAGGATCCAAGAGCCAATTCGACTCTGAAATAAAAAAAGTTGTACAAACATCGCCTTCTAGAAGGCACCATTGTGCAAACAGTTATAAATTTTTGCTCAGGATTCTGAATTGAGCAAGGAGGACATCATTGGAAAGGTCTTGGAAAGAGGATTCCAGGTATTCAACCATCTGTGATACATAATAATGCATGAACCATAAGTTCATATGGAGATGCAAATAATGGGAATAAGGAAGGAATGTTTTATGGAATATGAAAGAGTTTTGAGATAATATGTGACATCTCCAAAGATAAGTTCCATAGTTTGATATAACACCTCCATTATTTCTATCAGAATGTACAGTCAAGGCATGGCATGAAGGTCATCAAATATGGCATGACAGAAGTTGGATATGCATGTCAGAAGGATAAATCCAATTGCTTCAAGAAAGAAGTTGGTGTTAACTAACCAAGGTTACTGAGAGAACATGACTGGAATTACAATTTGTTTATGCAGGAGTTGGATCAGAGGAATCCAAATAATAATGGAATGTTGGAAATCAATATCAACAAAATATGTGGTTTCAAGTATGCAAGGTACACAAGGAAGGACTCCTGGATGGAGTTGAGTCCATGAACATCCTAAGATAATGGAAGAAGAATTCATGAGGTAGATATCAAGTCAAGAATAATTTAAAAGTGAAATGATTTCTAAAGAGAAAACAAAAAGTAACCAGGAAGAAGAAAATGGTTATATGCATGGGTTTAAATACAGAGGAGATGGTGCCTAACAAGAATCCATCTTAAGTGACATAGAGCCATGAATGGAAACCAAGAGGTTGTAGGTATCACTTGAAGCTATGATGGTAAGGTAAAATAAGTACTTTCAGTTAATTCCATGCAGATAGCAAAGGAGGCATATGTGCATCCTTACAGTATGCTAGAGATTGGCTAGGAAAGTCAATTTTGTGGCTAGTTGGCAAAGAGAATATAAGAGTACAAGAAAACCTCAAGTACTAAAGTATTCAGTTAGGAAAGGGATGAAGGAGTTCAGTTTCGAAGAGTAACTGGATATTGAAGATCCAAAGTCTATAAGACAACATGGTTTGAATTATAATTCATCCAAATATGAGTTAGGATAGTAGGATCCAGGGAATAAATGAAATTTGAAGGTTAATATCAGCTGCGTATTGGCTGTAAATGAAAAGGATGCCAAAAGTGATTGGCTGTAAATGAAAAGGGAAGCCAAGGGTGATTGTCTAGAAAATGATTAGGATAAAAATAATCATGTACAATGACTACAATGAGAGCATAAGAAGATTCATGAATCCAGGAAGAATTAAATACTTCTAGGATCAACAAGGAAACGTTTTATAGGGAGAAAGAAATTGTTGCAATTTCTGTGGCAACAAGTATGTTATGGCTTGTTGGGACAGCTAAAGGAAAAAAAATGATTGCATGTTGCAAAGTGTTGTTGATGATGTTGCTTCATAAAGAAGGAAGCAAAAGAAAGCTAAAGTGTTGGTTATAAGTATGATAAAAGAAGCATGAAATCGTATACTGTCATCAGCTAATCAGGTAACATCAAGTTCGTTTAATGGTAGCTATGCAGGTAAGTATTCTCTTTTGAAATTATGCTACATAATTTTCAAAGGGAAATTCAGGTAAGAATTTTCTCCAATTGAATTTATATGATACACATGATGGTATTATTTGAATGTATTAGCATGAATAAGATACCACTATATGTGGTAAAGGCTAGAGGCCTATCATAGTTATAAAATATTTTTATCTTTTTAATGCACACACTGACATAGTAGAATGTCATGTTAATTTGGTTATGGGGTAATAACCAAAGAAATAAAAGATAAGAACTTGTTATAGGAATGAATTCCAGTAAATCTAGTCATGTATGAGACCATGACATGGTTGGATATGGAAAATTATGGATATGGTAAGTTTATGAACCACACGAGTACTAAAATCTTCCTACCTTTAAATAAAACTTGGACTGCAACCTTTTTGCTAACACTAATGAACTCCACAAAATTATATTCTTGGTGCAGTGTTTCGGTCAAAAACGAAGGAATCCAATTAATTGGGAAAAAATAGGAAGTGTGTGGGGAATGTGTCAGGACATTGGCCAAAATTCCAACTTATGGATGGTGAGATGCATGACTGAAATAAAGAGCATTATGTAATTCAATGAAAGGTGCATTGAATAAATATGCATTGAGAATTGCACTCATGCATAGTAAGTGATATAATTGTATACTTGAATGCATTTGTTGAATGTGTTTTGTAAGTACATGCATATATATTATTTCATGGAAATAATTGTTACTAACAATTGTAATGTTGTTAACTCATGAAGTTGAGGACATTTAAGGAGTTGTTAGATATTGCAACATAAAATTTGCAAGTCAAGTAGTCATGTAAGCATTGACAACAGAAAAATCTTATGTTCAAAAAAAAAAAAAGTAAAGAACTTACAGATATTAATTATGAACATGCATATGCATAGAATGATGAGTCATTCTATTTTATTAAATTGTTTGGTAATTATGATTGAATTGCTAGGTGCAGGAAATTCTAAGATCGCTACATATGATTTTGTACATATTACAATTGAATTATGATGTACAAGAAATACTGGCAATTGTTGGTTGTATGCAAGATGAGGCATTGTAGGAAAAATGGTATGCAGTTTGGCTCTTGTGGAAAACCACAAGGAAGGTTTCACTCCTAATATGGAAAAATCCAAGAAGAATTATGAAATAGAATCTCATGTTTTGGGAAAAAAATGAATTTCTTTTGAACTAAGCTTGAGTTCCTAAATGAATTCTTTTATGTTCTATCATGATAACTGCATGTGGGTGATTCAAATGAGATGATATTGATTAAAGTTGGAATGTTGACTACAAATACTAGCTCGGGGGAGATATTGATTGGATATAATGGATATTACCTTGTGGATCCTTAGTGGATATGGATGTGTGTAAACTTCTCCCTGGGTTGCCTTGGAGAAGGCTGGATATCTAGAGGGACAAGTGTGGGGATAGGTTCCCCACTATGAGGCCTGGAGGATACATGGAAACCTCTGAGGGAAGTTGGAACTCTTGGAGCCATGGTGCTCTAAGACTTCATGTCCGGCCTGTGCTGGAGCCCTGGAAGGAAGGTGCATACTACCTAGAGGATGAAAGTATAAATAATATAGAAATGGTCTATTGTAGATCATCCCTTTTGTGGATAAATGGATAGCTTCTTATGAGAATATATTTGGATTATTGATGGCAAGCTTCTTGTGAGAGATTCTTGTGAGAGCATCTTTGGTGAAGATCTCTTAAGCATGATTGAAGATTTATTCTAATAAAGAGAGCATAAGGATAATCTCATGGACGCATCAAAGTTTTGGCAATAGTCGATATCTTGATAGAGAAAGTCTCAGAGCTTTAGAAACCCTAGTTTCTGAGGTGTATGTGACTGTAATGGGTCAGGGTGCGTACATACACAGGTTGTATGAGGACATGGTGCGTACAGTGGATAAAATCATGGAGATTTGTGTTTGAGCTGATGACTGGTTGTTGAAGACTAAAGGAAGTTCCAGATCTACATTCTATGGGCTCAAATCTGTCACTAAGACACTGGTATGGTTTCATTATTGTCTCAATGGATACTATTGCTTGAATTCTTAGGGGATTCTTGGTATGGTTACTATGATGTGGTTTATATTGGTTGATGGAGTGAGCAACACTCTTATGATTCAATACTCATATGATGGATATAATATGTTAATTATTTATGCATGATTGAGTAGAATTCATATTGATTGGTTGTGGAGCAGTATAATCCATTGGAGAGCTTCGATGTGTTGTGATTGGCTGGTGGTTAGTTTGGACAGTGAGAGACAAAAGAGAATGATAAATTGGTTTCACAGGATATTATTTGATCTTGAAGGATAAACCCTAAATACCTCAGAATCTATACACATGTTGTTGTATACACTAGCCACGTACATAAACATGTTGTAGTGAGCTAGGGCGCGTACACATGTGGGCTGCACTACTGACAGGTCACATACCTATTGCAGATTGATATCTGTTGAGGATTGTTGCCTCATCTTAGTTGGTGCTAAGTTTGTAAGTTGAGTCTTGCATTATAGAGCTGGTGCTCTTGTAGAGTTGTACTCTATTCAATTGTTGCTGAAAAACCCCAAGGATTGTAGTCCGTAATAAAAATAAATTTGTACATACATCTTGTGTTCTTTGTGTTCCTTGTGGTGATGACTTGTTGATGATATATTGTTGATATATGTTGTTGATATGTGTTCACATCTAATTGGTTATAAATGAAATAAATGATTAATGAGTAAAATGTTGAATGCTAGCTAATGAGTTTTGTCTAAGAGGGAATTTTTGGGAAAAAGAGCCCCACACTCATTCACCCCCCTCTAATTGTAGTAGGTGTGTCCAAAAATTGGTATCAGAGCTAGGCCTTCCCTACAATCCTTAACAATCTTGAAGGAGATCCATAGACACCCAAATGGATGATGAAGTTCCAATCCTTGATGAGGAAAACTATTCTACTTGGAGAATAGAGATGAGAGTACATTTGAAGGAAATGGGAGAAGCT
>JZKD02S2344528.1:46626-64936 GCA_000966675.3 Picea glauca
TCCCGGCGGAAACTTCCGTTTTTTTGTGTTTTTTTTAGGTATCCGCGGGCTGTAGTGGGCCTGCTAGCGGGTACCCGCGGGCTGTAGTGGGCCTGCTAGAGGGTACCCGCGGGCTATAGTGGGCCTGCCAGTGGATGCTTTTTAAAAATGGAGTTTTTAGAAGAGTTGTTCAGCATGGCTTTGGCAATGAAGGGAAATGAGTTGGCCTGATGCCAGGTAAGCATGTGTGGTGCAATTTAGGGTTATAACACCATGACAACCTAAATGATCGTCATTTATATTTCATATCTTCCAAGGATTTATATTTTCTTTACTTTTAAATACTTATTACTATGTATTTGGTTATGGATGAATGAATATATTTATTCTTGAGAGGCTTTCTTGTATGCATTGTCCCTTCTCTGTGATTCTCACGGAATCTCGGGTGAGACCTTCTTCTGTCCTATATTGAAGATTGAATATGTTGACTCCTAATATTTTTTGTTGGTCAAGCTTTATGAAGCCTAGGTCTTAAACCCGCCAACAAGGAGAGTGGAGATAATATTGATACAATAGCTACCACCTATACTACTCCTGAAGTTGATGCCACTTTGTATCATGAGTTAGTTAGTATACTCTATGATTTAACTCATATCCATCCTAATATTTCATTTGTTATAAGTCTTTTTGTCTGGTATATGGAAACACCCCATGAAATCCATTTGAAAGAAAAAAAAAAAACTTTGGTATGTTTGAGTTATAGTTTAGTTTGGGGTACATTGCGGTTCAAGGGGGATTCATTTTTTTGTTTGTTTCACTGATTTAAATTGAGATGACAAACCTGATGATAGAAAGTATACTACAAGTTATGTTTCTAGTCTTGTTTATGGACTTATCAATTGGGATTGTAAGAAACAACATGATATTTCTCTTTCTTCATCAAAAGTAGAGTACCGAGCAATGATTAATGCAAGTCAAGAATCCTTGTGGCTTCAATAGATCCTTTCAGAGTTTGGATTCTAGTAGTAACATTTGAACACCCTTTGGTTCAACAATCAGAGTGACATCAAGATTTCCAAATATATAGTTCAACATCAACACAAAAAACACATCAAGCTACACCATGTACTTCACCAGAAATATCATTCATCATCGAGTTATTTAGCTTATCTTTTTCCCTACAAAATATCAAATTGCATACATTTTCACAAAGTCTCTTACATAAGTGATGTTTTCCATACTTTGATCTATGTTATGAGTTCAAGAAGTTGTCATTGAGAGGGGATAGGCTCTAATGCCTCATTCCTTCTCCTATTGTGTCTCCTTTGTAAATCCTTCAAACCTATCTAAAGTTCTTCTTAAGGGGGGATGTTAGGATATTTAAAAACTTAGGAATCAACTTTTTCTAATGTGTCATTAGGAAAAGGTGTTTTTATTAGTGTGTTTCTTTAGTATACATTAGTATGCATTTGTAGTTATGTAATATGATGGTCACAATATGTTCTAGACATAGAGTGATTTGATGTCTTGTATTCTGCTTCATCTTAAAAACTATATTAATTTGTGTATTAACACTTGATTGGTCCACAATATATATTTACATAGCATGAAGGGTAATTTGTTGATGATCGATTGTGAGAAACTCTCTTGTAAAATATTTTTCTTTTGCATTAATATATTGCCTCAAGTGGCCACATCGGTTGGGATCATGGATTGTTTCCCTCTTTGAGGGTTTTAACCATGTAAAAATATTGGTGTGTTTATATTTTATTTGGTTGTGTGAGTGGTTACTAAAGGTGTTCATCCTGTGTGGGAACACACTATTCTATCGAACATCTATTTTATGGGGAAAATCTAATAATATTTCCCATAACCAATCATGTAGGTCCTGATAAAGTATGAGGTATTTATTTATGTTTTATAACAACTATAAATATATGTTCTAACTCTATTCTAGTTGTATAATTCTCCCATGCAATATTTAATTCACAATTTCTCTAAAATACAAAACCCCAAAGAGAATTTGAAGTTACAAGTTTCTTGTCTATAAATTGAATTTTCTAGAACTTCATACCTTTTTATGGTGGCTATAAAGATCCTCCTTTGATTGTTCTTTAATTATGATATTTACCTAAGTATTAAGTCCAATTATGATTTTTCAAATATAAAATTATCTTACTGGATAACCACCCCACCAAATCCTAAATGGGTACTCTTCTTCCATAGGGACCTCGAGTTGCAATGGATTGTATGAGAAGAGTACAAAAAATAGCATGTAGAATGTGTGGCTCCTATAGAAAATTTGATATCCCCACCTCTATGGTACTAGAACATTCTTGAGGCCAAAATCAACACCAAATCACCAAGAAAAAATTGAGCATTACAAAATCCATCTAGCATTAGGGAGCAAAAAGATGAGCTCTCAATCTCAATACTCGTTTCTTATATAGCCTTTGGGGCTCATGCCATTTTTCCATATCATGCAAAATACTAATTATTTAATTACTAATTGCATATTATTCACCCACCCATGTGTCACTCCATGCACAAGTAATTCTTTTTTTTTAAATAAAAAATGGAGATTATTCATCACATACCAACCTCTTCTCCTATTTTTACTCTTAGATGTTCCTTATATCCCTTTCCTTTTCCCTCATTGACTACGTGCACATGAAATTGATATTTTATATTTAATTAATGTTTTTTTTTATTTCCATTTAACTCACCCCATTCTATATGATCATTAAAACAATTTATTCAATTTCATTTGATTTCCCATGTTAAAATAAGATGCATATTCCAACAAATACCTTTCTCCAAAGTATACATAAATTGAATCAAATTTAGTCCCAAGGGTGAGACAAAGTTAAATCAGATCCTCCAAGTATTTAGTATTAAGAGATACACATGATCACTACAACTCTTTAAGTACCTTGCATGGATATCTATACATAACTTCTAAAACTCTTCAAGTGCATGATACCAAGGTTGCCATGCACCTACATGCCCTTCAAGTACTACCTACCAGTATGTACCAATGGTGACATGTTTATACATGCTCTTCAAGTATAATTTTTCAATTATGAGGGATAGTGTCATGGTAGAGACTTAAATAACCCAACTCACTCACCACTGGTGATAAATTAATGGTCACTAAGGAATAAGGATTGACACCTCATTTCATGCCCCTCAAGAGGACCTTGTAAGCGACTGAATCCATCACATACCATTATGGAAATATGTAACCTCTAGTAAAAAAAATAAAACATATATTTTTCAAACTATTACATGATACATAGGCTAGTAGGTACGAATACAAAAACTATACCTCCTCTCCCTAATGGAGCTTGTTAGCACTGAGAGTCACCCTCCGACTATAAGAGGATAAGCCTAGTACCCATCAAAAAAAGGTAAATGGATTAAAATGGTTTAAGTAGGTGGATCATTAAGACTGCAGGGAGAGGGAAAGATAACATAAATAATTGCATATCAGTTGGGACTGTTGGGCTATGGACTCATAGGTATCATGAATAATGAAGGAATTTAATTTGCCTATCAGAAAAAGGATTTATGTGGTGATGAGGAGAAAGAAGACATAAAATGTCTGAGTGATGAACCATGAAAGATGGGAAATATGACATCAGATCCTCTACCTCCTTAGGAATCTATAGATCAGAGAGATGCTACATACAAACAAGAAGAAAAACATAAAATATATGAGCGATGAACCATGAAATATGGGAAACATGACGACAGATCCTCTACCGCCTCAGGAATCCATAGATCTAAGAGATTACATCTAGACAAGAAAAATAGAAAAGAATGTAAACTAATAAGACAGTCTGATAAACACAGATCAAAGGAATCTTCAATAACACAATATTTACAATCCAAGCCCTCATGCTTTCAACTGAAAAATACAGAGCCCTACTCCTAAAACTCTCTCGGCTCTCCATCCTATGAAAGCACCTCCTCTTTACAAAAAATTAATTGATCTATTTATATAATATCATTTCACAACTTATAGGAGTGTAATCTAGCCATCTCATTTAAATCTTTCATCTGTGCATCCTTCTGTCAGACTGTGTGTGTTTCTTCCTGTCAGACACAAGCTCAGATCAGTATGGGTCTGCAATAAGAAACCATCTATCGTGGTACCTCAGACTAACAAATATGTCTCCTCAGCCATGGCTTCCACATCTTCTATTTATGGAATAAGTTGAGGTTTCAACTATCAGTCCCTTTCCATTAACTAAATCCTCCTTGGGATTAGAGCATGGATTTATGCCTAGGGGACGACCACATGTTGTTGTCAGATTTGGAATTATATAAGAACATGATTGTGGGGCCATCAAAGGAGGTTTGGATCTACACCACTTTTGAGCTCACAATTAACCACCTCCCACCACATATCACTTTCTCTATACCATGGTTTCGATTGTGGGACCACTCAAGAATTCTATCGTTCGAGCATGTTTTGTGCTCGCAATGAAGCGTGGCCATCGATCTAGTCACGATATGAAATATGGGAAACCTTTTTTTTGTTTCCATGTGCTACTCTTGTATGGACCCTATTTCCTACTGCAAAGATCAAAGGTTCACAATTACTTTGGGAGTTCAGGCTTTGGGCCTTTTCAATGCACAACTCTTACAATCCTCTGGACTGCCGAATTCCCGAAGTGTGAGATCTGGTGACGCATGGCCCATTTATTTAGATGGCTAAGATTCACTTTGAGAGTTCAAGCTTCAGGCCTTTTTCTCTTGCTTGGTCACACAATTCTTCGAAGTACCAAATTCCCAAAGTGAGATATCTGGTCAATCGTGGCCTCTTGATTTGGATGATTGAGATTCATTTCGGAGTTCAAGCTGCTTGGCTGGAAATCTCTCGAAGCAACTTTCTTCTGGTTGATGTGGCAAGTTATCGATAACTTTGAGACTTCATGAATTCAGGTGATACTGCTACAAAAATCAACTACCATGAGAGATTTCGGGCTCACAACTAGAAGATACTTTAATTTCCCTTATGATCCCCACAATATGAAGATACTCGTTCATAGTGGGATTGATATGGACCATTGATCTATTGATCTAGAAAGATCAATGATCCTGAGCGATTACAGGCTCTTAACTTGTAGAAAACTTAATTTGTATATCGATCCCTGCAATTGCTCCCCACCATTGATTTCTCTCTGATGATATCTAATGGTTGTGTATTAATATTGCCAATCTTTATCTCACTCACATCTTACAGCTAAAAATTGAATTTGTTCACTTGCTAGTATTTAGAACCCAAAATGTTCTGCTTTTGAATGTTGCGTTAGGACACTTCATTTGTAGACCACAGACTTGGAGGATATGCTTCCCTTAACAACTATATGTGATAAAATTTGGGTCCACAAGGAATGGCATGCTCCCTGTGAGCTTCCAAGAACAAGAAGTTCCAGTCACCTTATCTATCGGGCTGTGGAGTTGAGCTCAAATACATTTTAGTGAAGACAACAAGATGATATGTACACTATTCTACTAAAAGAAAAAAAACACATGTACTCCAAAAGGATCTTATTTATGTACAATCCTAGACTAACTGATTGTTTACAATGTGCTAGGAGAAATCAAACTTCCACCATAGCCACTCAAAATTCTTGGTAAAATAATTCTTTTTTTCACTACAAATGATCCAAAAAAGGTAAGGGAAGTATGACAACAGAATGAAAACATGTCTTGGAACACTGATCATACCCCCAAATGATGATAAGAGGAATAATTTTTTAGGATCCAATGCTTTTGGAAAACTCAACTCCATATATAACCCTACAAGATCATAAAATTTATAATAAGGCATGCTAACTTGGTAAGAAATTACCTCCTTTACTTCATTATTTCTCATCTATGGTTTGATGTTCTCAACATGTACATGTGGGTAAAGTATTGATGTAGGTTGGCTAATCCCAGGTGATATTTTCTCATTTACCAGTGTTGGACATGAGATGAGTTGCACATTTATCCCTTCCTTTTCTCCTTCATGTCCCACCCAAAGATCATGTTCATAGTTATCATACATAGGAACCATTCTACAAGGTTCCAAAGGAGCCATGAAAAATCTCTTCTCTTCATCATCTTCACTGGGATATTCATCAAAAATTGGTTGTTTTTGGTCAACATTTGAAACAACTTCTTCATCATAAGCAGGGCTTCCAAAAAAATATGCTTCAAGGACAAGAATATCCTCTACAGTTTCTCCATAAGAGCAACAAACAACATCTGCCTTCAATTCTGAAAAGATAGGAAAAAATAGAGAGAAATATTCCCTAGTTCTTTTAACTAGCTTATTATCTATCTCATCTTCACATTCAAGAGAAATATATACTATAGAGTACACTTTCTCTTTGTCATAAGAATATTCAAAAGAGAGATGTTGATCTTCATGAATATTTAAAACAACAGATACATCTGATATGATTCCAGACATTTCTATTTTATTTCTATCATAATGAATATCATTCAACACCCCATGATCTTCATGATAAATGTTTTCTTCTACAATAAATGCTTCATCACAAATCGGGATTTCATGACTAGAAAAATCTTTATGGAGCAAAGAAAACTCATTACAACATCCCTCAAAAATATGTTCAACTGGAAAATATTATTTACAAAAGGAATTGAAAGATGCATGACAGTTTGTCAAAGAGATGATACTTGAAACTGGGAGAGATCTATACCAATCGCGAGAAATCCACTCTAATTAATACTGAAAATATTTATCTGAACATATTCATGCATGATATGAAGATGATGAATAAAATCATGAAAATCTAGCAAGTGTTCAGCTAGTTCCTCCCACTCATCTCCTTGAAATTTACGAAGGCTAGTTTCCCATTCATCTCTACTAGGAACTGGATTAGGGAATCCGACTATCTCTGAAAAATCACAAAAATCATACCTCTGAGATAAAATCTTGTCCATTTCAAACCAATGGAGTCACCAATATATTTATAAACAATGGAGTCACCATGGTGAAAGATGAGTAGTCAAAATAATCTGTCTAGCTTCAGTTCACCATCTCAAACTGGATCTTTTCATTGTCGTTCTCCCAGGGACAATGTCTTCACTTTTGTCCCCGACAACGATGCCATTAATGTTATAACTTCAATTCACCCTTCGACTGCAATATGATAAGCCTATTAACCATCAAAAAAAGGTAAATTGATTAAAACGGTTCAAGTAGGTGGATCAGTTAGACCGCAGGGAGAGGGAAATATAACATAAGTAATTGAAGATTAGTTGGGACCGTTGGGATATGGAGTCATAGATATCATGAATAATGAAGGCATTTAAACCATCTATCAGACAAAGGATTTATGTGGTGATGAGGAGAAAGAAGACATAAAATGTATGAGTGGTGAACCATGAAAGATGGGAAAGATCATAGCAGATCCTCTACTTCCTCAGGAATCCATAGATCAGAGAGATGCTACATCCAGACAAGAAGAAAAACATAAAATATCGAATGAACCATGAAAGATGGGAATGATGACAATAGATCATCCACCACCTCAAGAAAACATAAATCAGAGAGATTACATCCAAACAAGAAAAAAAACAGAAAATATATGAGCGATGAACCATGAAAGATGGGCAAGATGACAAAATATCCTCTACCGCCTCAGGAATCCATAGATCAAAGAGATTACATCAAGACAAGAAATAAAAAAAAAGCATCTAAACTAAGAATACAACCTCATAAAAACAGCTCAAAGGAATCTTCAATAACATAATATTTACAATCCAATCCCTCGGGATTACAACTAAAAAATAAAGAACCCTGCCCCTAAAACTCTCTCAGCTCTCCAGCCTCTGTAAACACCTCCTCTTTACAAAAACTAAACTGATCTATTTTATCATATCAATCCATAACTTTCAAGAGTGTAATCTGGCCATCTCATTCAAGTATTTCGTCTGTGCATCCTTCTATCAGATTGTGTGTGTTTCCTGCTATCAGACATAAGCTCAGATCAGTATGGGTCTACAAGAAGAAACCGTCCATTGTAGTACCTTGGGATGACAAATATATCTCCTCGGCCATAGCTTCTAGATCTTTTATTTATGGAATGAGTTGAGGTTTCAGCTACCATTCCCTTTCCATTAACTAAATCCTCCTTGGGATCAGAGCGCAGATTAATGCCTAGGGGGAGGCTGCATGCTCCTATCAGATTTGGAGTTATATAAGAACATGATTGCAGGTCCGTCAAAGGAGTTTTGGATCCACACCACTTTTGAGCCCGCAATTCAACACCTCTCATCATGTACCACTTTCGCTATAGCATGGTTTCGATTGCAAGATTGCTCAAGATTTTTATCGTTCGAGCATGTTTCATCCCCACAATAAAGCGTGGTTGCCTATATGGTCATGATTTATGATCTAGGAAACCTTTCTTTTACTGCCACACACCACTCTTGGATGGAAGTTGTTTCCTGTTGCAAATATGAATGGTTCACAATTACTTTGGGAGTTCGGGCTTCAATCCTTTTCAATGCACAACTCTTACAATCCTATGGAGTGTCAAATTCCAAAAGTGTGAGATCTGGTGATGCGTGGCCTCTTGATTTGGATAACTGAGATTCACTTTGGGAGTATGGGCTTTAGGCCTTTTTCTCCTACTTTCTCACGCAATTATCCAAAGTGTTGAATTCCCAAAGTGAGATATCTAGTGATGTGCGGCCTCTTGATTTGGACAGTCGATATTCACTTCAGGAGTTTGGGCCGCTTGGATTGAAATCTAACGAAAAAACTTTCTCCTAGTTGACATGGAAACCTCTCATTAACTTCAGGACTTCGGGACTTCAGTTGATACTGCTGCAAAAATCAACGGCCACGAGCGATTGCGGGAACACAACTAGTAGATAATTTAATTTCCCTTCCGATCCCCGCAATGCAAAGATGCTCGTTCATAGCAGGATCGATATGCATCATTGATCTGTTGATCTAGCAAGATCAACGATCCTGAGTGATTTTCGGCTCACAACTTGTAGAAACTTTAATTTGTATCTCGATCCCCTCAATTCCTCCCCACTGTTGATTTCTCTCTAACCAGATCTAATGGTCATGTCTTAATCTTGCTTATCTATCTCTCACTCAGATCTAATGACTGAAAATTGAATCTGTTCGCCTGCTAGTATTTTGAACTTGAAATGGACTTCTTTTGAATGTTGAGTTTGGATGCTTCTTATTCATACCATGGACTTGGATGACCTGCTTCCCTTGAAAACTATATGTGATAACATTTGGCTCCACAAGGGATGGAATGCTCCCTATTAGCTACCAAGAACAAGAAGTTCCAGTCGCCTTATTTGTTGGGTTGTGGATTCAAGCTCAAATACATTTTGTTGAAGACATTAGGTTGATATGTACACTATTATACTAAAATAAAACAAACACATGTGCTCCAGAAGGATCTTATTTATGTGCAATCCTAGACTAATTGATTGTTTACAATGTGCTAGGTGAAAGAAAACTTCCACCATAGCCTGTAATGTTCTTGACTTGGCTAGTCTAGGAAACATTGCTAATGTGTGTGTAGGATCAAAGGTTTATAGCATATAAATGAGCATACAAATAATAAACGTGACAAAGGATTGCAAATTTTGTATTATGATATCTCTGTGGATTACAAAATGGTCGAATGCGGATGAATAACTGACAATACTCGACTAGATCAACATACAAAGGATCTTTGCTGGAATATAAATAAGAAACTGTGGCTAAATAAAATAACAACACTCGGCTAGATCAAAAGACAAAAAAATCTTAGCTGAAATACAAATAAGAAACTAAAAGATAATACCCAGAATATGGGAGCACCGCAGAATCAATGAATAATGATGGAAGACCTGGATGATCTTCCTGGTGACTAGGCTGTGTCTTTCAACACTGAAATCAACCAACTAGTGTCTTCCTACTGGAATACACTAAACTATCTCTCCTGAGATGCGCCTCTTCTCCTCAATGACAAGTCATAATCTGCATAATAATGAATTAGGTCATTGACCCTTCCTTTATAGCTTTCCAAAACCATAAATCATGTTGAAACCCTAATTCACTATTAACTTCAAAAACCATAAATCATGCTGAAACCCTAATTCACTATTGAATTCAAAAACCCTAAATCATGATGAAACCCTAATTCACTGTTGAATTCCAAAACCCTAAATCACTGCTGAAACCCTAATTCACTATTGACTTCTATTTTTAGCTCATAATGAATTAAAATCACTTTTAACCCTTTTTATCTCAATGTCACGTTCCGAATATAACACCTGTGATTTGAGTGACCTCTAGTAACCCTGTTTACCCGTCTTTGGCCCTGGATATTGTCTAATGGGGTAGTTTAGACCATTAAGCCTCCTCTATGGAGCTCCTATTTGGAAAGGGACATTATAGTCCTCCCTTCCCGAAATTGCTTGTCTTCAAGCAATACTAGTCCAGGGTGCTGCAACACCTACTCGCTCTCCCAAGTCGCATCCTCTACTAGAATCCCTCTCCATCTGATCAAACACTCTATGATGACCCTACTCCTCAGTTTCTTCTCTCAAAACTGCAAAAACTCCTTCGAAACTAACTCCAACTATCCCTCCTCATCCAATGGGGGAAGCTCCTCTGATGTGCTAATGAATTGTCCCACTACCTTTTTGAGGCAAGACACGTGGAACACGTTATGAATATTGCTCCCCTCTAGAATCTCTAGCTTGTAAGCAACCTTGCCTACTCAGTGCATGATCCTGTACGGACCATAAAATATGGTCTTGAGCTTCTAGGCCCCACTCTTCTTCAAAGATGACTGTCTGTAGGGTTGGAGTCTCAAGAAAACCAAATCTCCAACCTCAAAGTTGCGCTCTATCCCATGCTTGTCCACACTTATCTTCTATCGGTTTTTCACCATCTGCAAGTTCTCTTTCAACAACTTGAGAATATCCTAACTCTCTATGATCCAATCCTTGGCCTTGGGAGCTCTTCTCTCCCTGAAGATCAAGTCTACCAAAGTGGGAGCATCATATCCGTACAGTGCTCGGAAGGGTGTCATACCAATGGACATGTGCAAGGTGGTGTTGTAGCAATGTTCTCCTAAATGTAACTACTTTACCCATGTTCTCTGCTGTCCTCCTACATAGTTCCTCAAATAACCTTCAACCCACTTATTGATAATCTTAGTTTTCCCATCTATTTGAGGGTGATAGATGGTGCTATGTGTCAACTTTGTCCCCACCAACTGAAACAACTCTCTCCAAAATGTCCCTATGAACCGACTGTCCCTGTCACTAACGATGTTCTTCGGCAACCCATGAAGTCTAAAGACCTCCCTAAAGAAAAGCTCAGCTACCTAAATTGTGATGTACTATGTCAGTATGGCATAGAAGTGAGAAAACTTGGTCAATCTGTCGACCACTACATAGATACAGTCCTTACCCTGGACCTTGGGTAGACCTCTGATGAAGTCCATAGATATAGTCTCCCATTTCTGCTCTGGAATGGGGAGTGTCTAAAGTAGCCCTGTTGGAAGAGTATTCCCTGACTTGTTCTACTGACAAGTCACAAAATTACTGACGTGTCTCATAACGTCTTGTTTGAGGCCCTTCCATGAGAACCTATCTTTGATTTGTCTGTAGGTTTTGAAGAACCCCTAATGGTCTGCTAGAGGTGAATCATGAACTGCGGTGAGGATATTCTTCTTAAGCCCTGAATCTGGCACCAAGTAGACTCTATCCTTGTAAAATATGACATCGTCAATGACCCTATACCTGTCATCCTGTATCTTCCCATCCATCACCTCACAAGCGAACTTGTTCTTGGAATATTCCACTAACAAGTGGGATTTCCAATCTGTTGAAATCTCCATCAAAGAACATGCCGCAGGTGTCCTCAATAATGCATCGGCCACAATTGTATTCTTCCCCTTGACATACTCTATATCAAATTCAAATGCCTATACCTTCATCACCCATTTTTGTTGGCACTCACTGAGGTCCTTCTGCTCAAGGAAATACTTCAAACTGTTGTGATCGGTCTTGACCATGAATTTGATGCCCACCAAATATTGTCTGAACTTGGTCAAGGCATGCATGATTGCCAACATTTCCTTGTCATAAATGGAGTAAAACCTCTCAGGTTGACTAAGCTTTTGGCTCTCGAATATAATGGGGTGTCCTCCCTGCATCAAAACTGCATCGATCTTTTCACCGGATGCATCACACTCTAGTACAAATGGAAAGGTGAAGTCTGGTAGTGACAACACTAGACAAGTGCCCATGAATTCTTTCATGTGATCAAAGGATTCCTATGATTTATTGGTCCATATAAAGGTCCCATGCTTGGTAATATCTATCAGTGGTACTCCAAGTTGAGAAAAACCCCAGATGAACCACCTGTAATAGCTGCACACCCTGAAGAATCTCCTCAATTCTATCATGTTCTTAGGTGTCGGCCAATCCAGAATGGCCATGATATTCTCTTGGTGCACCTGTACCCCTTGTGCACTGATGATGTGGCCTAAGTAAAGCAGCTCTTTCATACTGAAATCACACTTGGACTCTTTGGCATATAAATATTGTGCCTCCATGGTGCTCAATACCTCATCGAGGTGCCTCATATACTCTTGCCATGACCGGATATAGATCAAGATGTCATCAAAGAAAAAAAAGACAAATTTACTTAATTGATCCCCAAATATATGGTTCATGCAAGACTGGAATGTAGCGGGTGCATTGGTTAGCCCAAATGGCATAACCAAGAACTCGAAGTGTCCAAAATGACATCAAAATATCATCTTCTCTATGTCCTGCTCTCAGATGCTGATCTGATGATATCCAGAGCGTAGATCAATTTTTGAGAAGAAAACTGCCCCATGCAGTTCATCCATCAACTCGTCAATGTGTGGGATAGGGTATCAGTTCTTGATGTTTTTCTTGTTCAAGGCTTGGTAATCAATGTGCATCCTCATGGTGCCATCCTTCTTCAGAACTAAGACAACTGAAGAAGCAAATGGGCTGCTACTCGGTCTGATGTGTCCCATTGCTAGAAATTCCTTGATTGCCTTCTCTATCTCATCCATGAACCTCCTAGGATGATGATAGGTGGGGGTGATCATAGGTTTGGCCCCCTCCTCCAACTCAATGGTGTGCTCAAACCCCCTGTCAGGTGGTCTCCCTAGTGGAATTGCCTCAAAGACCTGCTAATGTCGTCCCAATAAATTCTTGATCTCTGTATGGTATTGTTGTCGACCTTCTAAATCCTTCTGAGTAGTGATCAAGCATTCTGCAGCATATGCTACCTCCCCATGTCTAAATATTCTCTCCATCCTCTTGGCTAAAACTGTCTTGGGTGCTCCTATCGACATACCTCTTAGAACAAGCTTCTTCCCATCCTGATCTCTGAATCCCATTTCTAAGGCTTGGTAGTTGGTAGTGATTTTTCCCAAGGTAATCATCCACTGAACTCCTAACACCACATCTATGTCCAATAGGTCAACCACATAAAATGTGTCTCTCACTGTGTATTTGCCTAACTTCATCTCTAAGTTTGGACCTCTATCTAGACACTCCATTGTGTGGCCATCTTCTACCGTAACATCAAACCCCTCAAACTCCTCTGTCTGAAGTGTTCATCTCGATACTAGTGAAGCATCGATGAAGTTGTGGGTGGCCCCACCATCTATCAGGGAGATTTCCCATTTCCCTTGAATAATCCCTCTGATATAGAGGGTATCATACCTAGGAACACCAAAAAGGGTCTCTATGACAAATACCTTTGTTGCTTTCCTCCTATTAGACTGTTCTGGCGGTTGTGGGACTACTGGAGGATGTGCTCTTGCTGGTGTCAGTGGTCTACGGGGAGGCTTCTCCTCTGTTGGTGCTGACTCCTCCTTTGAACTAGAGGATCCATTGTCCTGCTCCTCCTCCTCACTGTCCATGCTATCTTCTACTACCTCAATAAATTGAATCTCTTCTTTTCCCATGCACCTGTGGTCTGGGACCCAAGGATCTCTATAGCTGAAGCAAAGCTTCTTCCTCATAAGCTCTCGCCTAGTCTCATCATCCAACTTCTCCTTGCCCTTCCATTCTCTCTTGAATGGCTTCCTGTCTTGATCCCTCTGGGGAACAAATGGTTTGGAGAAAGTTTTAGTCTCTGGCATTGAGTCTGCCAGATCTCAAGTGCGAAGGATGGCATCCTACAAAGTGGGAGGCCTGTATTCCTTCACCCATCCTCTCAAAGGCTCTGTGAGTCCTTCTATGAATAGCATGATCATCCAGGGCTCTGATATATCTATCACTGCCATGGCTTCCCGCTGAAACTCTGTGATGAATGCCTCTACTGTGTCAGTTTGTCGCAAATAGGATAGATCCATGAAGTGTATCTCGGGATCCTTCCTATCAAACCTATCCATGAGCCTATCTGTAAACTCCCTATAGGAGGTGATGCAACTGTGACCCAATGTCACCAGTCCATGATACCACCACTTGTGTGCCTCACCCTCCAAGTGTAAGGTCATGAAACTGATGGCCTTTGTCTCACTCATCTGGTTGAGCTTGTAATATGTGTCTAGCTTCTATACCCAATCTCTAACAGTGTATTTGGATGATCCATCGGAAGAAGGGATGGTGAGTTTCCAAAAATTTTGGATGAAATCGAGGTTATGCCCCTGCTGTTGTTGTGGTCCTCCCCTCTATGGCTCTCTGGGGTGGTTCCTGAGTCTAAGTCCACAGTACTTTACTAAGGTCATGTCCTGATGGAAGTCATGACCCAATGTTGCATACTCCCTTTTATACTCTGCAATGTCGTCAGCATGAGTGGGTGGCCTCTGTGCTATTGGTGGTGGTGCTGCTACCAGGGGTGCCCTCTGGAAACTGGGAAACAAGGGTCTGGGAATCCTACTCCTAGAGGTGTATGTGCAAGAGGGTGACTGGGGTCTAGTGCCTACTCCTGAGTTCCCCTGTGCTGCATGCGGGACTTGTGTATCTGAGGTGCCCACTCTAGATAATCTATCAACCACATGTGCCAAGGACTGAGACATGGTCCATTGACTAGCTAACATACCATTGATAACTTGCATGGAAGATGCCTTTGGATCTACGGGGGCCTTGCCATTGCCCTCTAGTCGCTCTTAATCTCCTAGTATCCTCTCTACCTCGCGCTCAATGTCATGCTCTACCCTTATCTCTGCTTCTCTGTGTGCCTCTTCCTCTTCCTCTGATCTAGGAGGAAAAGGGGGGAAATCAGGCCTATGCCTTCTTTCCTGATACCTATTGTAAGTGACATATTTTTCACCTACATGTTCACGATCCTCTGGGTCTTCTGTTGCACTCATTGTCTTTAGTCATGGGCTGGTAGGACTAAAGCTCTGATACCACTGTAATGTTCCTGACTTGGCTAGTCTAGGAAACACTGCTAATGTGTGTGTAGGATCAAAGGTTTATAGCATATAAATGATCATACAAATAATAAACATGACAAAAGACTGCAAAGTTTGTATTATGATATCTCTGTGGATTACAAAATGGACGAATGTGGCTGAATAACTGACAATACTCAAGTAGATCAACATAAAAAGGATCTTAGCTGGAATATAATTAAGAAATTGCGGCTGAATAAAATAACAACACTTGACTAGATCAAAAGACAAAAGGATCATAGTCGGAATACAAATAATAAACTAAAAGATAATACCTGGAATATGGGAGCACTGCAGAATCAATGAAGAATGATAGAAGACTTGGATGATCTTCCTGGTGACTAGGGTGTGTGTTTCAACATCGAAATCAACCAACTGGTGTCTTCCTCTTAGAATACACTGAACTATCTCTCCTGAGATGTGCCTCCTCTCCTCAATGACAAGTCATAATCTACCTAATAATGAATTAGGTCACTGACCCTTCCTTTATAGCTTTCCAAAACCATAAATCATGGTGAAACCCTAATTCACTATTGAATTCCAAAACCTTAAATCATGTTGAAACCCTAATTCACTATTGACTTCCAAAATCCTAAATCACTGCTGAAACCCTAATTCACTGTTGACTTATATTTTTAGCTCATAATGACTTAAAAGAAATTTTAACCCTTTTTAGCTCAATGTCACTTTCCGAATATAACGCCTGTGACTGGAGTGACCTCTAGTAACCCTATTTACCCCTCTTTGGCCCTGGCTATAGTCTAACGGGGCATTTTAGACCATTAATCCTCCTCTCTGAAGCTCCTATTTGGAAAGGGACATTAAAATCCTCCCTTCCCAAAATTGCTTGTCCTCAAGCAATGCCAGTCCAGGGTCTTACAACACCTACTCGCTCTCCCAAGTCGCATCCTCTTTTGGAAGCCCTCTCCATCTGATCAAACACTCTCTGATGACTCTGCTCCTCAGTTTCCGCTCCCAGAACTCCAAAACCTCCTCCGGAACTAACTCCAACTGTCCATCCTCATCCAATGGGAGAAGCTCCTCAAATGTGCTAATGAATTGTCCCACTGCCTTTTTGAGGCAAGAGATGTGGAACACGTTATGAATCTTGCTCCCCTTTGGAAGCTCTAGCTCGTAAGAAACCTTGCCTACTCAGCGCATGATCCTGTAAGGACCATAAAATCTGGGCTTGAGCTTCTCATCCCCACTCTTCTTCAGAGATGACTGTCTATAGGGTTGGAGTTTCAAGAAAACCAAATCTCCAACCTCAAAGCTCCACTCTATCCTATGCATGTTCGTACTTATCTTCTGTCAGTTTTGCACTGTCAACAGGTTCTCTTTCAAAAACTTGAGAATCTCCTGACTCTCTATGATCCAATCCTTGGCATTGGGAGCTCTTCTCTCCCTGAGGACCAATTCTACCAAAGTGGGAGCATCATATCCATACAATGATTGAAAGGGTGTCATACCAATGGACATGTGGAAGGTGGTGTTGTAGCAATGTTCTCCTAAATGTAACCAATTTACCCATGTTCTCTGCTGTCCTCCTACATAGTTCCTCAAATACCCTTCAACCCACTTGTTGACAATCACGGTCTGCCCATCTATTTGCGGGTGATAGCTAGTGCTAGGTGTCAACTCTATCCCCATGAACTGAAACAACTCTCTCCAAAATGTCCCTATGAACTGACTGTCCCTGTCACTGACGATGTTCTTCGGCAACCCAACAAGTCTGAAGACCTCCATAAAGAAAAGATCAGCTACCTAAAATGTGTTGTACTCTATCGGTATGGAATAGGAGTGAGAAAACTTGGTCAATCTGTCAATCACTACATAGATACAGTCCTTACCCTGGACCTTGGGTAGACCTGTGATGAATTCCATAGATATACTCTCCCATTTCTTCTCTGGAATGGAGAGTGGCTGAAGTAGCCCTCCTGGAAGAGCATGCTCTGACTTGTTCTACTAGAAAGTCACACACTCACTGGCGTGTCTCATAACATCTTGTTTGAGGCCCTTCCATGAGAACCTCTCTCTGATTTGTCCATAGGTTTTGAAGAACCCCTAATGGCCTACTAGAGGTGAATCATGAACTATGGTGAGGATCTTCTTCTTAAGCCTTGAATCTGGCACCAAGTAGACTCTATCCTTGTAAAATATGACATCGTCAATGACCCTATACCAGCCATCCTATATCTACCCATCCATCATGTTACACATTATTTTTTTCATCCCTATGACCATTAATGATGTAAACCTATCTGTTTCCTTCAAAGGGGTCAATGGCCTGAGTTCCTGAAGAGAGAAGGGAGAAGAACTTTTCCTGAGAAAAGAAGTTGCATTTTCTTGTGTAAAAACCTTATAAAAAAGGAAGTTCATAGGCTGCCTATGTATTAGGGTGAGAGAATGCCTAATTCTCACAGGTTGCATCATAGCTAGGGTGTGAACAGTTCACAATTTTCACTATAAGCAGGGTGCGAGAATGCTTACATGTGGGAAAAATGAGTGTTTTATCGAATCTTCTAGAAGGAGAAACTTCCATGGTGAGGTGGCATCCGAATGGTTTGGATCTTATTCGCTTTCATGATTTAGTGGGATCATCCTAACCTCCTCACCTTATCCTCTTCAACTTATAAAAGGAGAGGAGCTCTCATGGAGAAGGGGTTCTTGAGCTTAGCTTTGGTTGGCTTGGAATTATTATCTTGGTTTGAGTGGCTTTGAGATTTGTTTTTTCAAGATATATTGTGAGTAGTTATCAGATCCATGGTCTCAGAATCCTTGGAGTGAAAGTGTGTGGGGAACGAAGGATAGTTGGAAGGGACCTTACGACATCAAGGCCATGGTTGTAATCTCTCTTTCACATTTAATATGATACAGTAATATGATTC
>JZKD02S2344528.1:95969-126634 GCA_000966675.3 Picea glauca
TTGTCCTCAACGCTTGATGTACAACCATATACCAGGGTCCCATGGATAATTGTGGACCATAATGTTGAAGAAGACTGGAGAACCAAGGTCCCATATAGAAAGGAAAGCCACCATGCTGATGTAGTCCGACCACCATTTATTATATCTAACTACCATAGTGGGCCTTATTTAATAATATAGTGGACCTAGTCCACCTTACATTGAATCACCTCCACTATTATCACTATGGACCCTCTGGCCCCCCCCACTACCTCTCTAGCTACCTTATAGAAATTCATCACCTCCCACCATGTAACACTTTTTCTATACCATGGTTTCGATTGCGAGATCACTCAAGAATTTTATCGTTTGAGCATGTTTTGTCCTTGCAATGAAGCATGGTCATTGATCTGTAATTTGGGAAACCTTGATTTTTCTTCCATGTGCTTCTCTTGGATGGACCCTATTTCCTACTGCAAATATCAACGATTCATAATTACTTCAGGAGTTCAGGCTTCGGGCCTTTTCAATGCATAGCTCTCACAATCCTCTGGAGTGTCGAATTCCCGAAGTGTGAGATATGGTGACACGTGGCCTCTTGATTTGGACGATCGAGATTCACTTCGGGAGTTTAGGCTTCAGCCCTTTTTCTCTTTCTTTCTCATGCAATTCTTTAAAATTCCAAAATCTCGAAGTGAGAGATATGGTGATGCGTGGCCTCTTGATTTGGACAACCGAGATTCACTTCGGGAGTTTGGGCCACTTGGCTGGAAATCTCCCAAAGAAAATTTCTCCTGGTTAACGTGGTTGCCTCTCGTTAACTTCGGGACTTCAGAACTTTAGGGGATACTGCTGCAAAAGTCAACATCCACGAGCGATTTTGGGCTCACAACTAGCAGATACTTTAATTTCCCTTCCAATCCCCACAATGTGAAGATGCTCATTCATAGTGGGATCTATATGCACCGTTGATCTGTTGATCTAGCAAGATCAACAATCCTAAGCGATTGTGGGCTCACAACTTGCAAAAAATTTAATTTGTATCTCTATCCCCACAATGCCTCCCCACCGTTGATTTCTCTCCGATGAGATCTGATGGTCGTGTCTTAATATTGCTGATATTTATCTCGCTCAGATCTTACGACTAAATATTGAATATGTTTGCCTGCTAGTATTTCGAACCCGAAATGGACTACTTTTGAATTTTGCATTTGGATGCTTCCTGTGCATACCATAAAGTTGGATGACCCGATTCCCTTGACAACTATATGTGATAAAAAAACTCATGTCATATCTCATCATACAACTCTTTTCCCATGAAAAATATTATTTGGCAAATGTCATTCTGGGTTTCATAAAAAATATGAATGGATTAAGCATTCACTATTTTGGAAAGTCATGTAGACAAACATCTACACCTTTATGGATAAATGTGACATTTTCCAATGGAACAATGGTGAAACTGTAAATCCTCTAGTAGCATTAAAACCTTTACCCATTCCAGCCATCATGTGGACTAACATATTTATTGATTTCACAACGTGTTTATTGAAATTAGACAATAAATCAATGATCATGTTAGTTACTGTTAACCTTTCTAAATATGCTTACTTTTTTTACTTACAACACCCATTCAAGGCTTGCATAGTAGCCCGAGTATTCATGGACAACATTTTGAAACTCCATGGCATGCCTAAATCAATTGTGATTGATTGTGACCTCACCTTCATGAGTAATTTATCATAATATTTTTTTTGGCTTCAAGGTACTTAATCAAATCTTATCATAGCGTATTACCCCTAAATAGATGGAAAAATTAAAGTAGTCAACAAGTGTTTGTAACATTATTTACTATTATTTTCCTTGGATTAGGAATCCCACTGGGTCTAGTGATTACCATTGACTAAATGTTGAAACAATACCACTTATCATGGTGCTACTAAAATGAGGCCCTATGAGGCAGTCTATGGAAAAAAGCTCTCACAAGTGATCTCCTACTTATCAGGCTTCTCTAAATTTCAGGAGGTGGACCAAACCATCACATTCAAAGTTGACATTCTTCATACCCTCAAGGATAATTTGGTGTTGGCCTAGAATTACATGAAGCAATAGGTTGATTAACACTGATCCAAACACCACTTTGAGTAAGTGGATCAGGTGTTCCTATGTCTCTAGGATTATAATTTGACATCACTTAAGGAGAATAGACACTAAATTTTAGCACCTAAGTGTTACAGACCCTATACTATACTCAAATGTATAGGCCCGATGGCTTAGAAATTGGTTGTACCAACGATTCTAATCTCCCCACATTCTTTCATGTGACCCACTTGAATAAAGTGGTCCCAAGGGTTCAATTATATATTTCAAAACATCCTTCTTGAACTAAATGAGTAGGGTTACATTTGGTTGTGGCCCAAGGCTATTTTGGAAAAATGAAAAACATGTTTTTTTAGTGCACTATTTATGAAGTCTTGATCCAATGGGAGGATACATAGCTCAAAGATTCTAAATGGGAACCAATATAGATTCTCCATTAATTTTCTCATCTCCAACCATGAGGATATTCCTTCTTTGTAAGGGGGGGGCATGTTAGGGTACAACCTAAATCCCCTAGTTATAAAAAGAGGTTGTTACTTAATGTATTGGGGCCATCTCTCTTAAAAATCCTTGCAATATAGTAGAGTGTGAAATCAATAAATGTAATTTGGACTCATTAAAGAAGGTTCACTTGTTAATAGTTGAGGCCTTATTATTAGAGGTCCAATAGGTGGTTAGGGGTTTTTTAATAACATAATCTATGTAATTAGTTGCCATATGAATTCCATTGTATTTGAAGCTCTCCTCAAATTGAGGTTTCCCCCTCAAAGGTAGGTGTTGAATAGAAAGTTTCGTTAAGTTTCAGGATTTGCGATAGAATAAGTCAAAGAAGAAAAGGAAGTTAGAATATGGACCAGAGCACATGATGGGAGAGGACTTTAAGGAGTCAAACCATGTGATAGGAGGAATCACGATGGAGAAGCACATAAAAGGAGGAAGACAGTTATAGACCATTAGGTTTTGTGACATTTTGTAATGGGCTTATACCTATTTTGATGTATAAATATTTAAAGGCTCGGGGTAGATAGGGGTTTGAAGAATGAGAAGTTATGGTGCATTGTGAATGATTTGAATTTTTGGTTAAGTGTTCAAATGTTATGATTGAGGTTTCTGGGAGTAGGCTCGTATTGCAGTAGAATGAATAGGTGGTTTTGGGTAATATTATTGTTGCATATTATGTAAGTGTAGTGTGCAGGTGTAATAATATAATAAATGAATAATATAAGAAGACCTTCGTTGTTGACATAGCCCAAGTGGGGTGAACCACATTAAACCCTTGTGTCGTGATGTGTTATGATGTTTACATGTTACGTCGTTGTTTGCATGTTATGATGTTTACTGTTACTGTTCAATGATGATAAATGCTTAAGTATGATGAATGTGTTATTCATGATGTTATAATTTCATGCACTAAAGTAACTAGCGAATGAATGTATGCCAAGTAAAGTAATGTCACACATAGGGTATTTCATGTGATAAGTAATTGTTAATGAATGAAAACGTCACACATGAGTAGATGGTTAGTAAAGACATGTTGAATGCCTCACTTCCCCTTATCACTGTAGAACCTTGGTTCCTGTAGTGCCTCTAGATGCCTCAGGTGAGACTTCACTTTCTCTGTAGGTGATTCTGAAAGGAATGGTGTCTAAGGGTTTTGTTGGTGTATATATGATTAACCCTGGGTATGCCCACTTGCACCAACAAATGGTTTTGTTGTCAGGACCAAGATACCAAGATATGTAATTGAGGGGAATGTTTTGGAGGCCGAATAAGGAAGAGATCACAAAATGGATAGAGAGGAAGCAATAGGAAATTTTTAGAGAACAAAATAGGAACCCATGACTCAGCGACAAACATTGGTTACATAGGTATGTGTTCAAATATCTTCATGAAATTGTTTTTGGTGAATTTTAAAAAAAATTGACTAAATGGTTAGAAAGGCTAGTAGAGAATGTTGGAAGATATCGAGCTAAAGCCCTGAGAAACTAGACCCCTGAATTTATTAGACAATTGAATACAGTAAGTAATAAATTTTCTCGCACAGTTGATTTTTGGTTGAATAGTGTACTGAGAGGTTACATTATAGAATTTGCAGTAGATTGTACCCAGTCTTATAATGTCATAGAGAGGGAATTTTTCAAGGGTCCGCATGGAATATATTTGAGCACATTGTCTACTTGAATAAATATGTTGTTGTGTGACAAGAATGTTATGAATATGGAATCTAATTGTTATGCGCAAGTTCACGCACATAGGGGAACTGGGGGATGACCAGAGGATGGTTTGAGAGTGGAGAGGATAAGTGAGGAAAAATTGGATTGAGGATGTTGTGAGAGGAAGAAAATGAATCATATGGAGAGATTGGAGTATTGTGTTGTGGGAACTGGGGGATGACCTTGTTATGCGCACCTTCACGCACATAGGGGAAATGGGGGATGACTAGAGGATGGTCTAAGAGTGGAGAGGATGAGTGAGGAAAAATTGGACTAAGGATGTTGAGAGAGGAAGACACTGAATCAGATGGAGAGATTGGAGTATTTTGTTATGGGAAAAGGTTTAGGTATAGTAAGAAGGAGGTTGTGGTTGAGAGAGAAGCACAACACAAATTAGTTGAGAAAAGAGACCCCTGCGTAGTACTTCAAATCTTACCACATCGAGAAAGGAAATAGAAAGAAAAGGATCCTCAGTATATTCCATTATAATAAGGAATCCCATCTCATATTGCAATTTGTTTCGAAGCCACTACCCCATGTGCATCACCAATATGTTAAGAAGAAACTAAAATTTTGTCAAGAGAAATTCTAGTTAGTGGAGGAATTCATAACAATGGTCAGAATAGTGGAAGTAGCGCAATGAACTAGAGTCAGTCAACATCCCTGAAGATAAGTACTACAAAAAATACAATGGAAGGAATATATCATACGTTAATAATTCTTTAATTCTAGGGAGTGGGGTCGGAAGTCCCATAGAAACATTTGTTTGTATGTGATATGATTTGGACTGTGAAGAATGTCCAAGATGAAGCAATGAATATTGCACAATTATCCTTGATTTTCATAGGTTTCACATTGTTATGGTAAATGAATTACCACACTACTACACTGACCGGAAAATCATGGACATTGACAAATATTGGACAAGCTTTTTTAATGCAATTTCAGAAGCCAAATTCCAAGTCACAATATATCACAGAGATAAAATAAATTAATAAAGTATAGAATGAGACAGTTTGGAATTACGACCATATATTTAAGGATGTGATGGGTATATTAACATTTCATATTCCTAATGAAAAACATAGAGAATGGTTTGTTGAAGGTTTGTTGCCACACATTCATTTTTCGTTTACACGACAGAAGGTCACGTCGCAGCCAGAAGAATTAGAAATTGTGATGAAGTTAGAATCATATCCTACAAGATATGGAGTAGGGATGGAAGAGGTTCAGTCACATTTGGCTTCGCTAAGGATCCAGTTGCCAGAAATAATGAAGGAAAGGAAAAATCATGAGAAAGTTTGGTGTATTACATGTAAGATAGATGACCATCATAAGGACAAATGCCCAACATTTGCATAGTATCTGGATATGGGAGCATTGAACCCATTGGAAGGAGGAGTAGGGTATTGTGAAATATGTAAGACATTGGGACATCATTCGACTGCTTTTCCATTACTGTAGAAGTACTAGAGTATTCCCAAGAATTTTTTTTGTAATTTTTCCAAATCTATAGGAAATGATGAAAAAGATTGTCACACACTCAACTTAATGAGAGAGTGCACTTAAGATGCATAAAAAATCCAATAATAAAATGTAGAAATAGAAGGAGGGGTTCCACATTACAATACTCTGAGAGGATTTAATTAGGGTGGACAAGGAGGATTCAACATAGGTCAAGGACAAGGAGGATGTGGTAGAGGAGGAAGAGGACCAATAATTTGTTATAACTGTAATAAATTGATGCATTTAGCAAGTGACTACTCGAATCCTTGCATGAAGTTCACATACTATAGAGAATTGGACCATGCAATATAATATTTTCCTTAACTTATAGAAAAATTACAAGAAAGAGGGAACCAAAATCAAAACCATAACCATAACTAGAAGATACAAATGATAACAACCAAGGAGAATGATGATCAATCCTGAGTAGAAGTTGTTACATGTGTAGGAATGATAACTGGACCAGATGCGATAGAAAAGGGAAGGGGGTCGAGAAATGGATAAAGAAAATAGTTCAACCTACGCTAGCATTTAACCTGCGGAAAGAGAAAGAGACATATCAGCAGGCCAGGAAGGAAATACTAGGACTAGAATAGATAACATCAATGTAAAATATGCCACCAGTATATGATATGCCCTTATTCTATGATCACACCATTCCAGAAAGGTCAGTCAAGAAGGTAAACACTTTGAAATATTTTCTAAAGAGTTTTTTAGAATTTATGAAGGAGGAAACAACGTTGAAAGCACTATGCAGGATTATCTATCAATGCTCATAATATAGAGAAGTACCTATGACACAGAGAGAGGTGAACCAAGTATTGCACAAGAAAAGGGAAAACAAGGAATTCATATTGAGTGTGCAGATAGGAGAGTATGACATGGATAATTTCATCTTAGACTTAGGATCAGATGTAAATCTTCTTACAAGATAGACGTGGGAAATGATGGGGAAACCAAAGTTATTTTGGTCAACTGTTCAATTGAGATTTGGAAACCAACATAAGATAATACCGATTGGGAGACTAGTAGGAGTACTTATTAACATAGTTGGAGTGCACAATGTAGCTGACTTTGAGGTCATTGAGATTGTGGACAAAAACCAACCATATCCAACATTTCTCAGACCGGATTGGGCCTTTGAAAAATAGGTGATAACTTGAAGAAGAGAGAAATTATTTTTGAAGGAGGCTTAAAATTCACTACACCATTAGACCCCACAGAGGAAAGAAGGTATGTGGAACCTGTGAGAAATGAAATTGATAACTTATATGATATGACTACGCACATGGATGACTACATAAATCCTACCGCATATGGTGTTATTATTTGGAGAAGCATTATCTCTTGTGCATTAGATTTAGAGGATAGACTTGAACATTGGCAACAATTGCTGCATGAAGTATCGACTAGAATATATTATCACATTACTCACTCTTTGCATGGGATCGGAACATAGGTATGTGATACAACAAGGTTTGATGAATTAAATAAGGTAAGATCCTTCGTAAAAGAATTTGAGTTGCAAATACCTGAACAAAAAATATTGTTGGAATTAGATGTCGTACTGAGAGAAAGCCCATCAAGATGGTGGGAAAAAAACAAGGAAGGAATAGAGAATTGGCAACACTGTAAAAGGTTGATGCAGACTAGATTTGGAATAGAAAAAATTATGCACAAGTATACAAGGATGAGAAGTCTAACAGACCATGTTGCACAGTGTATGACAACTTGGACACGAGTTACAAAGTAGTAATTGATGCGCAGGTTCATACATACACTTGAGATGGTTCCCAAGAACTGGTATCTAGAACTAGAAGTAAGTAGAGAGAAAACAGATTGGGAAGAGGTCAACTAGAATTTCAAGGTAACATTTAGTTTTTAATTTGAGTCATCCTTAGTATATGCATCTTTGTAAGTCATTAGAAGTAATATTGTTATGGAATAATATTAGATAGAAGTAGTACCTGCATGTAGTGCACATAAATAATCTGCGAAAATCCATGAATTACTGGAATGTTAGAATGCTACTAAAGAAGATCAAGAAGAAGATGATCCAAGAAATCTGCAAGTACCATAGACTAAAGGGGAGTGCACCATAGAAGGTACATAACTCAAATCCAATGCATATGTGAATCCATTAAGAGTAGACATAGTGAACATAAGCACAAAATAGAAGCCTAAGGTCCTAAATGTTGGTGACTATTGGAATGATGAGACAGTTGAAAATATTGTAGATCTACTCCATGAGTATCAAGATCTATTTTTGACAACCTTTTCAAAGATGAAGGGAATATATGGGGAATTAGGTGAGATGAAGATCTCATTAAAATATGATGATAAGATAGTAAGACATATACCTTATAGATTGAATATGAAGTACAAGGAAAAAGTGAAAGAAAATATTGACAGAATGATAGAAGTCAGTATCATTGATCTCATCGCAGAGTCTGAATGGATAATCCCAATGGTAGTTCAAGATAAGAAAACTATAGGTATTAGAATTTGTGTAGACTTAAGGAAATTGAATGACGCATGTTTACATGACCCTTTTCTGATCCCCTTTAAATATGAAGTATTAGAAAATGTAGGAGGGCAGGAGGACTACTCATTCACCAATAGATTTTCAGGATACCATCAGATAATGATTTTGCTAGAAGAAAGACATAAGATAACATTTGCGACATAATGGGGAAGATACCAATACATCATGATGTCGTTTGGTTAAAGAATGCACTTGTTTTGTTTTCTAGAGTAGTTGTAACATACTTTAAGGAATTTATTCATAGGTTTACTAAAATGTACTTAGATGATTGGATTGTTCTTAGTTTGTTGAAAGATCACACAAAAAATCTATGGTTGGTGCTAGATAGATGTAGTCGATATCAGATATCATTAAATTTGAAGATGTGTATTTTTTGTGCACCCTTTGGGATGTTATTAAGTCATGTTGTATGCAAGCAAGGTTTGTTGGTTGATCCTACCAAGATAATAATAATTGTTAATTTTCCATCGCCATAATTAGTGAGACAATTGAGAACAACATTGGGCCATACATGATATTACAAGAAATTTATTAAAGGCTATGCGCAGATTATATCTCTGATGGGGAAGTTATTAAAGAAAGAAGATATGTTTCAGTGGAATGAAAATTGCCAGTAGGTTTTGTACGTATTGAAGCAGAAGTTAGTAACTGCAGCCATTCTGGTGTTCCTAGATTGGAAAAAAAAGTTTCATGTTCATGTGGATGTATCTTCATGCAATGTTGGTTCAGCTAGGAGAGGGAGAGTTAGACCATCCAATTTCCTTTTCTAGCAAGAAGTTGTCGAATATTGAGAAGAATAACATGACGACAAAAAGGGAAGGCTTGGAAATGGTTTATTCCTTGCAAAAGTTATTACACTACTTGTTGGGGTCCCATTTCAAGATGTTTACATACCACTATGTGCTTAGATACCTAGTGAACAAGCCATTGTTGGGGGGGAGGGGGAGAATATGCAGATGGTTATTGTTGTTCCACGAGTATGATTTTGTAGTTATTGTGAACCCAGGGAAACTGAATGCAGGACCAGACCATCTATCACAAATAGTGATAGGAGAAGATGTAGGGAACCTAGATGATAGTTTACCAGATGCACATTTATGCTTAGTTCAAATGGTATACAACCACTTTGCATAAAGTATCCAATTTTTTATTACAAGAATCACTCCATCTAACATGACATTAGAAAAGAAGAAGAAATTAGTGGTTAAAGCAACAAATTATCATTTGATCAAAAGAAAATTATATAAGTTAGGTGTAGATGGGATGTTGAGATGATGCGTGATAGAACATGAAATATCAATGATCCTAGTAGAGGTGAATGATGGAATTGTAGGAGCTCATTACACAGGAAAGGAAAAAATGTAGAAGATCTTGCACACAGGGCTATGGTGGCCCACCCTCCATAAAGACGCTAAGGAATAGTGTCAAAGTTGTGATATTTTTCAGAGAGAAGGAAGGGTTTCTTGATGAGATGAGATTCTTTTGAATATGCAATTCACTTTGTAGGCATTTGAAAAATGGGAAGTGGATATTTTCGGACCAATTAATCCACCGGGGAGGAAAACAAGATCCATGTACATAGTTATCACGATGGACTACTTAAAAAGATGGGAAAAGGAAGAACCAATTACGGATTGTAACACAGAGACAACTGCATGGTTCTTATTTGAGAATGTAGTTACAAGGTTTGGGTGTCCTAAAGTACTTATGAGTGAGTAGGGGACTCACTTTTTGAACAAGACAATTGTATAATTAGCATAAGAATTCTATATTCAACATCAAAAGAGAACTCCATATCACCCTCAAGATAATGGAACTATGGAGGCCTTCATTAAGATACTAGAGAATGCATTTACCAAGGTATGTAATCTAAGACAGGACAACTAAGATTTAATGATTCCTGTAGTGTTATGGGCTTATAGAACTACATGCAAGAAGTTGACAGGTTAGACACATTTTATATTAGCATATGGTTAGGAAATAATCATTCCCATGGAATTTCTTGTACAAAGTCTATGCATTGTTGTGATGACAAACCTTACATATTCTATTGCAATAAAATAAAGTCTATCACAATTACTGGTATTACAGGAAGAGCGATTTCTTGTAGGGTTTCATCAACAAGTACATAAGACATGTGAAAAACCATGGCATGATAAACACATTAAGTAGAATATGTTTAGGATGCACTGGCTAGGGCCATACATGATCATATATGTGATATAATTAGGTGTTGTGTAGCTATAACGATTGGATGGAAAAGTCGTGGAAGGACTAGTGAATGAGAGTTGAATAAAACTGTATAGGGATGACCGTCCTTTCATGCACTAGGTGAATTATGCAGGATAAGTTGTATCATAGTGTGTTATAGAAATAAAAGGAAGAAAAAGAAGGAAAAAGCAAGAAAAACACGAAAAATAAAAAAATATGGTTAAGAGAAGAAGTCAAAAGTTGAAGATCCCAAGAAGTTAATATTAGAAGGTAAAAAGGAAAAAGTAGGTAAATGTCATAGAAGAGAAATACACAAGAAGAAGAGCGCATAGAAAAAGGAAGCAAGTTTTCACAGAGAGAAGAGATCATGTAGATAATAGTTAAGAGCATGAAGATGAAAAAGGAAGAAAAATAAATAAAAGATAGAGTAAGAGACAAAATATTGACAGGAAGAAAAAAAGCAGTGTTCAAATAGTTAGAATAGTAAGAAGTTGAACCAAGGCATGTTGCAGAAAAGACAAGCATGTGTAGGAAGATTGAACTGCGACAAAGGTAGGCATAGAAGGCATGACAAAGAATATACATGATGGGACATGCATTAAAGACAGAATATGATAGCGAAGTAGTGGAAGCGCATAGTCATAATTAAAAACAAATAGGAAAAAAATATGAAATTGAACACAATTGGGAGACGGAGGGAATGAGTGTGACAAAGATTTTTATAGGGTGGCCAATTGAGACCGTAATGTTTTGAAGGATACAACATTATTGTAGGATAGGGAAGAAATCGAGTATATGTACACTCCGATGATATTTCAAGTAAGGATGCAAAGAGCCAACTCGATATAAAGTAGGAAAAAGGGGCAGACCATTGTTTCCTATTAATTTAAGAAGATAGGTAAAATAGCTAAGTGTAGTATAGAATCTGATCATAGTTCAGAGAAAGAACGGAGGGTAGTGGAGCTGAGTAGTTAACAAAATATACCTATGGTGCCACCTAAAGAAAAATAACAGACCCATAAGTAGGCTGCAACATCGGTGCAGGAGGAAGTATCGAGGACAGAAGTAATCGACCCGAGATTGGAAAACTTTCCCAGAATCAGACTGCATAGAATAGAAGGAAACATAAAAGTGAAATGGAAGCTACACGAACCAGAGAAGCATCAAGAAGGAGCACAAGAACATGAATAACAAGGGAAGAGGATTTTTTGTGCAACAATAACCTGGGTATGGTGATAGTTATGATACTCGAGAAAAAATAAAACCATCTACCTAGATTGAAGGAGAAAGTTTCGAAGGAGTTCCATGCTTATTCAACTCCAAAACTATATAGGAGGAATGTCTTAAGTTAGCAAGCATATCACATAATACAAATGACATTTCATCACAATAAACCCAAGCCATAGTAAATACTACCATTTTTTTTGGTTTTGCAACTTGGAAGAAGGCCTGAGTGGCTTGGGACGAGCCACATGTGAGTGTTGGGGTGTTGTTAGATAGGAATTTTGGTCAGGTTTTGGGATTTGTGCCATAATAAGTCAAATAAGGAAAGGCAATTAGAATATGGACTAGAGTGTGCAACAAGATCATACTTTAAGGGGTCAAAGTGCACGATAGGAGGAAGTGTGATGGAGCAATTTGTAAAAGATGGAAAACGGTTATAGACCGTTGGGTTTTGATGTATAAATATGTAAAGGGTCGAGGTAGATATGGGTTCAAAGAATGAGATGTTATGGGGAATTTTTCATGAGTTTCATTTTTGGCTAAGCGTTCGGATGTTATGACTGAGGTTTCTAGGAGTAGGCTCGCACTGCAGCAGAACGACTAGGTGGGTTTGGGTAATGTTATTGTTTCATCTTTTCTAAGTGCAGTGCGCAACTGTAAGAATACTATAAATGACTAATATAAGAATCCAACTATTGTGGATGTAGCCCAAGTCAGTTGAACCACATTAAACCCTTGTGTCGTGATGTGTTATTTTTTCATGTTATGATTCTTATTGTTACTATGCAATGATGATAAATTCTTAATTATGTTGAATGCATTTTTTTTTCATAATAAAAGGAAAACTTGTATATTCATAGGAGAATATACATGTTATAGTCTTTCATGACAAGCCTCTGTAGGATTTCTTTAGGAACTATACTGCCTATACATCTTTCTACTTCAAAATAGGCCTATAAAGGATTTTTCCAAAAAACTTCTACATGTTGTTCAAACTATCCAAAAACATATATAGCCTTACAAAAAGAAAAAAATATTCGGATACAAAATTCCATTGCTTCATTTTCTGTTCCTTCAAATAATTCATAAAAAATGAAGGATCCTTTCTGCAGCTGCAGTGCTTCATTTGAGAGTTCATCTACTTTTGAATTAATTTCCCTCAGAATGTGTTGGAAGGAAATCCATTCAAAGTATTTGAAAGTGAGCTTGATGTCTCTTAGCAATGAGGCTAACATGGGGTTTTGAATATTATTGATACCCCTTTCCCAATCTATCACCAACTTGGAGTTGACAAAAACTTGTAGCTTTGACAAGTATGTTGAATGTGTTATTCATATATGATGTTATAATGTCACACATTGAAGTAACTAGTGAATGGATGTATTTCAAGTAAATTAATGTCACACACAGGGTATGTTGCATGATAAGTAATTTTTGATGAATGTAAATTGTGCACATGAGTAGATGGTTAGTAAAGACATGTTGAATGCCTCACCTCCCCTAATCATTGTAGAACCTTGGTTCTTGAAGCCCCTCTATATGCCTCAAGTGAGACTTCATTTGCTTGCAGGTGATGCTAAAAGGGCCGATGTCTAAGGGTTTTGTTGGTGTATTGATGATTAACCCTGGGTTTGCCCACTACACGCCAATAATAGGTGAACTTTGATCTCAATTATGAATATCAATAAAATTGTATGTATTGTTGTTATTTTCATACTTTGGTTCTATTTATTTCATTTTTGTGCTTGTATTTCTATCTATCTCTATCTAAATATCTTGTTTTATCTATCAAGGAACACCACACACTAATTTAACAAAAATAGGCCATGTATTCTTTGTCACATATGGCCACTTCAAAAAAAGTAGAGGAATATTGGGAGTCCTCCACTAATTCAAAAATAATTAGGAGAAAAGACATGGATTCTTTTTGGTACATCCACTTGAAGACAATGGGAAGAATATTAGGATACTTGAGTGCTCTACTATTTCAACAAACATGGAGAAAAATTCATATATACCTTTGACACAAGAGATTATGTCTCATTTTTGCAGCCCCCCATCTTCCACTCTTATTGGTTCATAGCCTCTTTTTGCTACATGAAAACACAACACTGATTCTAAGAATTATTACTCTCTAGTTAGGCCCTGGCCTACCTCCACACTAGGAACATGTACAACATATTTGCATCATTGTGTACTCAAAATTAGCCTATATGGATTAAAACAATAGAAAAAAATATGATTTATTTACATAATCAATTAGATCCTATGGGTTAAAATGGGGGTATTACTGATCTGGATTATGTTTGAAATGAAATGAAAGAAGATATATTACGATGAAAAACTCATGAAAATTGCCATAAATAGAGAAATACAAAAATACTTGTTTTCTATTAATGAAATAATTGTAAAGAGACTGTAAAAATTTAGAGTGCAAGACTCACTAGAATGGTGGAAACTTTATCTCTAAGAAGAGATGTGATGGTTGTTATCGCCGAAATTTCATCTGCAAATGGTTACAAGAATTCAGCATCACCAAACAGTTATGAGGTCACCCATGGACCAAAATTACCACAAAATCATTTCCAAAGGGTCAAAAACTATACAACCAGTGACAAAATTAAAGTGCACTATGACTACACAGGGTGCGCTCGCACATGTGCAAAATGGAAATGTTGGAAAAGTGCACATGTGCCCGATGCACGATTGTGGTCGCAAAAAGTTGTGCACATGTGAGAATGACGCATTTATGAGAGTGGTCGGCCTCCCACCCACTTCTGGTTTAGCTTCCAAGTTGATTTGACACTCAAATCTAGACTGGATCGGACTGGGTGGCTGGTCAAAGACCTAAAAATTCCCTAATTAGCCTCTTTACACACTACAAGCTGGTTGGACAATACCTCAAAGAGTTGCTATAAAAATGCCATGGGTGCACTTCATTTTTTAAGGAATTTCAATAGAAAAGTTATGTTTCTACTATTCTCTTGAGGAATCCCTTATTCTCATCAAGAGTATCTTAGCACCATTACATTGGGCAATCCATCTCACCCCTTGAGTGGATTTGTAAGGAATTCTTTCACCATTTTCATTTCAAAGTTGTAAGAAGAGCTTATTTGTGGGGGTCCAAGAGTCCTCCCTTGGAGGAAGAAGGGACTCATAGTCCTCTTTCTTCTTGGTGTTTTCTTTCACTAATATCAACCTTACCATTGGTGACATGGGTCTTATTGTTTCTTTTGTCCTTATGTCCCTATGYTCATTAGTTTAGTTGTTATTTTATTTCTTAGTTTAATTCTTAGTTGTTCTTTTATATTTCTTTCTCTAACCCTTTTCCTTACAGTTGTCCTTCTTAGCAAACCCAACTAAGCTTGCAAGAACCTCTATTTTGCTCACTAAGGTGATGAAAGAGGCACAACAGATTGGTGACTCCACTGGGGAAAGGTATCAATTTCCTACCCCATTTGGGTTTTTCTAGATCTTCTTTTGGTTTATTTAACTTGCAGGTGCATTAACTGGCCCAAGTCGACCTGCTAAACATCCAATTCCAAGTTGAATTGAGAGAATTCCATCCAGAATTTTCTTTCACAGTCATGTGTCATCTGTGCGCGAGTATTTTGGCCCACAGACATGCATCGTGCACACATGCGCCTAAGTCACAGTATTTTTATACGTACCTATGCCCAAGAGCTCGTTTCGGTCTGTGCACAGGCACTTAGTGCGCCTCTGTCTACACTGAGACCCATGCACCTGTGCATAAAACTACACATTGTAAGGCTTTTTGTGATTTGGGGAAGGCCCCTAGCCTTCTTAAAATTGATTTCATGCATGTTTTTAAGCTGCACCACACTTAGTCCCCTCTTCATATAAAGGGATTAGTCAAAACACATAGGCACTTAGGGGGTTTAAAATCATTATTTCCTCTTTTTCTTTCATTTTCGCCACATGGATGGCTTGCTTTGACTAAAAATATAAGTTGGAAATCATTTGTAATCACATAAAACTTGCATTGGGACTAGAAGTTGGATAACAATCGCTTAGTATGCTCTTCTCTCACGCCTCCAAGTGATCTTGAGAATCAGAAAAAGATTGTGGGACAATTTCATCTCCCTTGAAAAAAGATTAAAACCTTTAGGATAGGACAACAACCCCTCTTGGGACTCCTCTTAGTTTATTTTTTCAAACACATCTTAAGATTGTAATGGGACCATACATGCCCACATGCTACAAAGATAGGATAGTGTTGAAATTTACTTTCTTAGATTAAGTCACTAGGGAAGTTTAAAGGTTTTGTAACAGGCCCATACATGCCCACATGCTACAAAGATAGGATAGTGTTGAAATTTACTTTCTTAGATTAAGTCACTAGGGAAGTTTAAAGGTTTTGTAACAGGCCCATACATGCCCACATGATCACAATATAGGATAGTTTCAAATCTTTTCTTAGATTAAATCACAATAGGGAGTTAAAGGAATAGTAAATGACCCACATGTCCACATGCTATCTTCCTAGGGACTTTTGAATTATGCAAGGTTGTACCAAAGGCACTTAGTTAATTAGGTAATCAACACTTGTAAGGACCAAGTGAAGTCCACATGCAGCAAGGTGACACCTAATTTATTAAAACATTGGCACACTTTCACTCATTCACACACAAAAGTCACTTATCACTCACATAGTTTCTTCTTGAAACATGGAGGTCAAAGTAAGTTTCCTCCAAAGGGATTCCGAAATACCCCACCCTTTTCTTGACGAAACTATCCACTCTTGTTTAATTTCCATGAGGTTAGTTCACACCCCCAACCTCTCAAACAACTACATCTAATTTTTTTCTAAAAACTCACTAAGTTTTCCTCCACAGGAGGTGCCAAAAGAAATTTTTTAGTCTAGGTAGGATTTCAGGGATAGGCATCTGAATAACTCCCCGTTATCTGGTTCTCACATTGTCAAAACAATAGAAGTTGTCAAATAGGGAACTGAAAATCCTCCAAGTCAAGTATTCCTAACACCATAAGGCAGGGAAATAATCGTGAAGGGTTGAAGGTCGAGGTCCAGTTGTTCTGTGCATCCCCCCCTGAGGCACCCACCTCTTGGACGGGATCCATCCCGTGACCCATTTCTTAGGCTGAAAATCTAAATGCCACACTTTGATCGAGGTACCTAGTGACCAAATTTTAGGACATCTACCTAGGTGGAAATTGTGGGCTGCAATTGCACCTTGATCGGATTTTGTGTGGCTATTGGGAAATATCGCCAGCTCTTTCGGGATATGCCCCCTTTACCCCTCATTATAACTGATTATTTCATCCTTCACTAGTTTCTCTTCCGGTGACTTCAGACCCCACTGTTGAGTACTATTGGAAGGTTCAGTGTTATTTGAGAGGAAGGACGTTATGTCTTTTAGGACATGAGCATTTGTTTTCTTTGATTCCCCACACACAAAAAAACCCACTTATCCACATAAATGCTTCTTTTTAAAAAACACTTTATGTATGATGCACTTCTGATTACATTTTGATGTAGATATATATATTGTGTAAAGTTTAAAATTCGCAACAAAGGCTCTTGTTTATTTTCTCTCATCACATTTTTCACACATCCACTCAGCTAGTCGGACATCATAGGGGACCCACAGAATCCTCGTCATTCTAGACGCTTACTAAACCTCCCTCCTATTTTAGGGGGAGTTCCTAGTCTTGACAACTCATCAGCACCTCCTTCACACACTCTTGTGAGTGCCACTATCTTAGGATCAGCTTTGTTGGTTCCACATTACTTGGGTCCACTTCCCAAGGTCCTCCATCCACTCGCTCTCCTTTACACGGAAGCGGGGGGCCAACTTCCTCTCAAGGGAGAAGTAACAACCCACCTAGTCCCCCTCAAGGGTCAGGTTCACAACACACTCATAGTATGGCTAGAGATAATCCCCCCCCCTCCCACTGCAAATTCCATATTTGGCCTCTCTTAACATACCAGATCTAAGAAAATTTACAAATGATCCTATATTACATGACCCCACATGGCCTGCAATGCCTACCAAACTACCTTCAAACATCCCCAAATTTGAAGGAAAGGCAGGTGATGGCCCTGCCAACCATGTCATGAATTTCCAACTATGGTGCTCTTCCAACAACATTATGGATGATTCCATCATACTATGATTATTTCAACGCACACTCATTGGCCGATCAGCCAAATGGTATGTAGACAAAAAATCAGGGTCCCATGTGACTTTTGAGTCCTTGGCCAAAGCATTTTTGACCTTCTTCTAATTACCAATCCGCCATGACAATGGTCTTGAACTACTCTCTAATTTCAAACAAACCTCAGCCACACATATCACTGATCACATTCACGAGTGGCGTAGACAACATAGTCTGTGTAAAAATGAAACCACCAAACAACAGTGTCTTGACTGGTTTCTAAGATCACTTGTCTCTCTCCTCAGTAAAGATGTAGCTTCCACCTTCCTTCAATCTAAAGAAGAATCCATTAGTAAGGCTCAACAATATGACCTCATCTATTCACAATCAGAGTACTTATAGATGATACTTCCTGATCTCCCCAAACCTATGCCATTCGGTCAAGAGAAACCTGGGATGTCTCACTTAGCAGATGGATTGATTGGTAATACCACACACCAGAGTCCTCAACCCCAACTACCACCAATGTATGGCACACATCAATATCCATCGGCTTATGGTGGATCCTCCTATTATACCCCACCCCCGTATCAACATCCAGACCCTGGTTCTAGTCCTCTGACCAACAGTGGGCCACTGTCAGCACCCCCAACACACTCCCCGATCCAAACAAGTTTTGGTACCCCCTCTACCTCAACTTATACTTTGAGTACTAGAGAAAGCGCCACACCTTCCTATGTACCTTATGGATCACAAATCCCATAGAATCCATACTTTCCATTTCCTGGTCCTCCACAACCTATGGATCCCCCACATCCTCATGTCGGGGAGAATTTTGTTCAACCCTCTCCCATTCAACAATATCCAAATTTTGAACAACACAGAAAATATGACCCATCTGTCGAATAATGCCAAAAAAAAAGGAAGAAACAAGAACAGTAACAACCCAGGCCAAGGCGGGAATCAACCCCAACAAAACCAACCTATTGGGGGCAACCAGAACCAAGGGAATTAGAACCCCTAGCAGGGCAATAACAATAGGCATCAAGGGAGAAATAACAATACTATCAAAACCAGATTCCCTTGTTCCCTTTGCGGTGAGTTCGATCATTATTCTCATCATTGCCCCCAAATCACTGATTTTAAATGACAGCACGACCCCGAGCGTCTACCCCATCCTCCCGCACCTCTTGCCCCTTAGCAGGCCCCACAACAATATGGTCAACAACCCCCCCTAGCCGTACTGCAGAATCCTATTCCACACCAAGGTGTGATAAACACCCAACAAGACATGCAGCCTACCCCACCTCAGTTAGGACAGTATCTCAACCCAAACAATCCCGTAGATCATACTATCCTCCTCACCAGTGAGGAAGAAATCCTTCTGCACACATGTAATTGTCAGTACCATGCACCTGCTGAGTCTCCTCCCATTCCTCCAGAAACTATCGCCACACCAACGAGACCCCTGTTGGTGATCCCTCTCCCTAAAGAAAAACCACCTCTTTGCATCCCTCGCATCCCATTGTGCAGGAATGTCCACAACCCATAGGCTAGGGTAGCTGATAATTTCAGTTTGGTTGATGACTTAGCACAATCCTCGGTTGCCACGTCAATCTTAGAAGTCCTTCAGACTTGTCCCACTCAGCAAAAATCATTACTTTCCACCTTGGGGGAAGTCGACCCCACAGATACTTGACTCATTACATTTGATCTCGATAGCAGAGAACCTCACCTTCCCACTCTGATTTCTTTTCAAATACCAGTAAAAATTCAGAAAATTACAATTCATCGGTGCATCATTGATGAAGGTGAATCCACATGCATTATGTCCAAATCTGTATGGAAGAAACTTGGTTCCCCCGAACTCAGACCATCTACCATTACCTTACGAGCTTATAACAGATGACCATCATCTCCTGAAGGGCTCTTCCAAAATGTCCCTGTAGAACTCGGGGGAAAGACTATTCTCATCGACATTGAAGTTATCGACGCCCCACTCGATTATAATATCCTGTTCGGTCATAGCTACATGTATGCTATGAAGGCAGCTTCCTCTTCCGTCTTTTGAATGATGATGTTCCCCCATAATGGGAAGATCATTACCATTTACCAAGTCTCACATTACGAGCCTAACCTGTCTGCCAACATCGATAACATTCTTTCTCTCATCCACACGAGTCATGATGCATACCCACTCATCGAAATGGGTCTCGAAATTTTCAAAGACCCATCATTGTTAGGAACTTACCATGGTGCACCACCACTCCTTCATCCTTCCAATCAAGTATGCATCATATCATCCAAAGGAACTGACATAGAGGATACCCTTCCTCGTAGAGAGGCTTCTATCATATCTGACATCCCACTAGTCATAGAGCTCCCCCCTCATGAGCCTCCTGCAAACTCATCGACCTCACCAGTCCATGATTTCACCTCTCCCCAAGGCCAAGTCCTGGTTTGGGAGACAGTTCCCCAAGTCATTACTCAAATTCCCTTATTCTACCCTCCACTTGGCGTACAATCTTTCCAAGTAGCCACAATGCTTACCCTCCCTAATATGGTGTTATAAATTCTAGTTTGGTATTTACATCCACCAGAGACGGTCCCTCGACCATCCCTTCCCCCCCCAAACGGAAGGAATCCCAATGAAAATTCCCATACTCACTCGCACCATACCCTCTACACCCCCACTCACTACCCTCCCTGCCACAGCTGGGGACAGGAGAAAGAATAAGGAGCCCACAGCTCTACTTCCCCTGTGCGTCCAACCCCCTTGCACGCTATGTGAGAAATATGGACACCAAACCAACAACTGCCCATATCTACTCGAGTTACAGAACCTAATTCTGCTCATTCAAACACCATCAAAACTCGTCGCTATAGAAATTACTACTACCCCCACCTCTCACTCAAGTAGTAAAGGGATGTAAACCAAATTCTCTTGTGCGATATGTTCAGAATATGGCCATTATACACACCATTGCCTAGGACTGCCATGCTTCCAGCAGACATTAGTTGTAGTATGCCACAACTTCCATAACAAAACCAATCCAGCTACATCATCCCTACCAAACATCACTGACATCCATTATGTCACAACTTCATTCAATGAACATATGAGGTGCCCTTGCTCTCTATGTGAATCCTTAGATCATTTTACATACCAATGTCTTATGATCATTGAATACAGGCAATGCCAATTGACCCTGATTCAAACCCCTATAGAATCGATGGTTAACCTTACCTCATCACCAGAGATTCTTCATATCATTTCTCCCGAACCCAAGGCCCTCCCAATGCCTCCATGGTTCTTGGATGACTTATCTGAGGATTCACCCCCAATTCTCCCATTCATTTACCTACAGAAATTTTACACCCAACTACCACGGGTACTCCTTAGTACTTCGATTTTTGGTTTATGTTGAGTGAACCATCGCAACCTCATTACATCATTCCTCCTGCTTCTTCATCACCAGGAGACAACCACACAATGACAATCACCGATATCACTCCTTATGACACCTTGTATTCCCGTCAATTCCACTATGACGAGGACATACTTGAAGAGTTAAACACCCCTGACCACCCATGGGATGTGCTACACCACCGAGTGCTCTTCTTCCCACAGGAAACCTCCACGCCTTCTAACCAACACCCCATATACGTGGTTGAAACCAAGGATTTTATCCCATCATGGCATATTGACTGGTTCAACAACCCTATTCCTGCCCCTGATGCTTTTGAAGAAGGCAACATGGCCAACATTTCCCTGACCATCAAAATCGACTTTCCATCAAAAATGGAGTTGTCGAGGAGATCACCATTGGTGCCACATGCACTCATCAAGAAATCACCACCTATAAATCCCTCTTCCAAGAATATCGAGATATTTTTTCCTAGTCGTACACAGAAATGCCTAGCCTTGATCCCTCTATCATCGAACATCGCATCGACACCTGGCCTTACGTTTCACTAGTTAGTAAAAAACAACGATCACTACACCCATCCAAAGAAGCATCTACCAAAGCCAAGATTGACAAATTATGCACAGCTAGGTTCATCTACCCCATCGCCTATACATCATGGGTTTCCAACCCTATACCCATTAACAAAAAATAGGGCACTGTCTGCGTCTACATGGACTTTCGCGATCTCAATCATGCATGTCCCAAAGACAAATTTCCAACGCCTTTCATTGATCAAATCATCGATGACTGCGTAGTCCATGAGGCTCTATATTTCATGGATGACTTCTCTGGTTATAATCAAATCCAAATTCACCCAACCGATCAATACAAAACCCCATTCACTACCCCTTGGGGTACTTTTTCATACTGTGTCATGCCTTTTGTCTTAAAGAATGCTGGCGCAACTTTCCAATGGGCTATGACATACATTTTTCATGATCTGTCTCATATCATCCTTTCATACTTGGACAACCTCATTGCTCGATCCAACAAACGTACCCAACATCTTGATGATTTACGGATCATCTTCCAATGGTGTCGTCAGTACAACATCCGCTTGAACCCCCTCAAGTGATTTTTCTGCATCACTGTAGGGCACCTCCCTGGATTCATCGTTTCCCAAAGAAGTATTACTGTGGACCCCCTCAAAGTCCAAGCCATCATATAAATTCCACCTCCCTGGAATTTATGTCAACTCCAAAGCCTACAAGGAAAAGCTAACTTTCTACGGCGATTTGTCCTAGACTACGCCACTCGCGCACACAGTTTCCTTCAATTACTACACCATGACATCCCATTTCACTGGGATGATCATGCCCAAAAAGCATTTGATGATATTAAAATGGTGCTATCTAACGCCCCTTTAATTAGTTCACCTGACTATAATCGTGACTATATCCTCTACATATCAGCATCAACTGTCTCAGTAGCAGGAGTTCTCGTACAAATTGGCGATGAGAATCATGAGCACATCATTTACTACGTTAGTAAAAACCTCTCTAGGCCATCCTTGAAGTACAAACACAGAGAAACTAGCCCTTGCAGTCATCCTTGCAGTACATAAACTGCATCATTACATTCTACTTCACATGACTAAGGTCGTAGCAAATTCCAACCCTATGCAATACTTTCTTAGTCATAGGCAAATTAATGACAAATTTGCCTGATGGATCGTTATCCTTCATGAGTACAATATTGAATTCTTAACACCCAAGAGCAAGAAAGCTCTCATCCTCCCTGAACTTGTCATGGCCTTCCCCTCTGACACTACCAGTGCCTCCATCAATATCGACTTCCCTGATGAACATCTCTTTTACATCACTTCAGATGATCCTTGGTACGGCGACCTCCTCATCTACCTCCGAGCCCAAAATTTTGGTAACCACCTCTCATGAGATGATCCTCTGCATATTCACCATCAGGCCCCCTGCCATCTCCTCATCGGCGATATCTTATATCGGTAAGGGGTTGACACCATACTTCATTGATGCTTGACTATTGATGAGGCTGATAGAGTCTTGAACGACTGCCATAGTGGCGCATGTGGGGGTCATCTTTCGGGAATGTCCACTGCTCAGAAAATCATCCGAGAAGGTTATTTTTGGCCTACATTGTTTCATGATTGCATTCACTCTATGAAGCGATGCGAGAAATGTCATCTTTATGCCAACAAAGCATGAGCACCACCTGCTCTTCTTCACCCAGTCATTACTACCGACCCCTTTTGTAAATGGGGCATTAACTTCTTGACTTGTAATCCCCCCTCCAACAATGGCCACAAATACATTGTTGTCACAGTCGATTACTTCACAAAATGGATAGAAGCTGTGCCCACCTTCAATAATACCACTAACACCGCAGTGTGTTTTTTCTTTAACCACATCATATCCTGCTTTGGAGTACCCCTCCAACTAGTTTCCGATCATGGGAAACACTTCAAGAATGATATTTTCGTCGAACTCTCATCTTGGTTAGGATTCTCCCACAAGTTTGACTCACCATATTACCCTCAGTCTAACAGACAGGTCGAAGCAGTTAACAAGGTCCTCAAGACCATGTTATAGCACACGGTTAATAAACATAAGACCAATTGGCATCATATGTTATTTTCCACACTATGGGCTTACCGAACGGTCGTGAAAACAACGATTGGTTTCACACCATTTCATCTAGTCCATGGGGTTGAGGCCACTCTTCCCATCGAGTGAAAAATTACCACCTTACGCACAACAATTGAGCTATTACCCGACACTACTCCAATGGAGCAGCGCTTGTTGAACTTAGAGTCCCTGGATGAAGATTGTCGATCTTCATTACAGAACAATGAGGCAGCTTAAAAAAGGTCAAAGGCCACCTTTGATCACCATGTCAACCTTCACTCATTTTACAAAGGTGACCTTGTCCTTGCTTACGATATCACTCATGATACCTTCGGTCATGGAAAATTTGAGTCACTATGGCATGGCCCCTACATTATCCAACATTGCCTCACCAAAGGTGCATACATCCTGGCCTCTCCCGAAGGCCTCTCTCTTAAAGAACCCATCAACAAGTTATACTTAAAGAAATTTTATGCCTAAGCATAGCAATTCTACTTTAGGTTATTTCTTTTATAGTGTTTTTAATCTTTTTTTCCATCCCTCACATATAAACTATCATTTGTGCTATTGACAAATGCTTCCTCCACCAGCCTACCACATTGGTTATGTCGATGATGCCAGTTGTTGGACACAAAATCTCACTTCGGCAACTTGGGCCCTTTATACCCCCTCACATGAAATTTTCCATTCGAGCGACATATGTTTGGGTTCATCCACCAACAACCAAGCCTAATACACTATCATCATTGGCCTCCTCGCCGATGCCCAACATCATGGTATTCGTCACCTTAGCATCTTTCTCGACTCTCAACTAGTCGTTCTCCAACTCAACAATGTGTACTGCGTCTGCGATCCTTTCCTCTTTCAAAAATACCTTTAGGTTGGAATTTTATCTCGACATTTTGATTTCATTACATTTACACATATTCCAAGACAATTTAATCAAATTACAGATAACTTAGCTAACATGGTGTTAGATTGGCATATATCACATCAAGATACCCCTACATATACATAAACATATAAAAAACCTGTCATAGCATATATACATTAGACATCATCCAAGCACATGTAGACATCACATAGATCCCAAAATGTATACTCATATATATATAAATCGCTCTATAGTGACATCAAAATGTTTACATACAGATATACAAACGTCCTTAGGCCAGCGAAGCACCTCGGTACAAAATGGGCTCACCAGCCTATATACAAAATACAAAAATAGATAGAGTGACACTCATGGTGCCTCTAGAGAACCACCTCCTACCCCTCCCTTAGGCAGTGGTCCCCCACCCACTATTGGTCCCTCTAGACCGGGAGGTAACCATCCATTCATAGCAGCACCTACTACTACTACTCGCCGCACTGTGGCCCGCCATGGCAGAAAAACTCCCACACACTGCTCCAATATGCCTTCATCCTGGATGTGCGACCACATGCCCTCAAGGATGCCCTGTAGCACCACCTCCAGGCGGTGGCGAATATCCTCAAAATCTGCTTCGACATTCGCCGGAGGAGCATGCGATGGCCCGACACCTTGGATCATCAAATCGACATCTCCTCACTGCTCTCTCATCCTCAGTAGGTCTCGCCTTGGTGTCCTCATGTCGATGTTTCTCTCCTACCCACGGTCCTCCCCACGACAGTCTCCCCGGATCCTGGTGAGCCGACGCTCTCAATAGCTCAACCTCGCTCCTGCGAGGTCCCACATCTACACATACAAACAAACAAAAGATAATATCAACATCCATACCAAATATACATGTCATTCTATCTAAAAAAATCAACATATCAAAACTCATAAACATACCTCGGTGATCAAATACCTCCCCTGGAGGTAACACCATGTCTGGATATCCCCGAAAGTCAACACCAGCATATGGAAACTACAGTATAACTTGTGGCATCTTCCACCACACCTGCACCACCTCCACTGTAAAAAATTGGCCACCCTCGCCACCACCATGGCGAACCAAAATCGTTGCCCACCACTTTAGTCACAGCTCTCGCACCCCAAGTGCGCCTAATAAAATCCTAGGGCGCAACATAGGCACCCTCTCCAAAAAACATCCACCAGGATGGACCCAAAAGCAAAGTCCCCTGTGTCGGTGGACCTACATCAGTCCAGCTACCCTACCATCCTGGTATGCAGCGTAAGCCCCCAACAAAAGTACTCATCGGCCAGTACCCTCCCCATAATACTCAGCTGACCACCACTGATCCATTGAGTCGTGAGGGACCCATACACCCTCACAATCATCGTTGTTATACAGCGATGCACTAGATCATCCATTGCCCCAATTCTCACGATGGAGCTCGGTATAAAGTTCACCCTGGAATAGTACCTCCGACCCAATGTCACTAATGCCACGTCCGAAGGTAATACTGACTTCGTCGATAGGGGCGTTCCCTGAAACGGGAGCCTAGTCAAAAAATATATATCCTCCACCGCAGTGAAGGAAATATGCTCTCCCCACACCATAAAACAATGCAGGTCTGGACTCCACATCTGGATAAGACACTGTAGGAGATACTCATGCACCCATATCAATGGGCACTCAAATAACTTCAATATCCCACAGGCTGCCAAAGTAGCATGAACCCCCGGATCCTCAATCTCCATGGCATCCCTCTGATGGGACCAATCCCGCTCTCACCAATCGATCGACATCGTGCAAAATTGTAACACCCTATTTCCCCCAGTCTATAAAAATAACTATACTGGCCAAGTATTGTGGCAAACCCAGAAATGTGAATGGACCTTGTGAAAAAGGTCAATGAATGTGAACAATATTATGAATATATATTGTAGGACTGTTGAGAGGGGATGTGTTGAAAAAGAGACCACGATGGCTAGAGAAAGGTGGTGGAAGGCACCTGGAAAGGTGGTGTTAACTTCCACCGAAACCAATACCATATTTGGACTTCACTGGCCCGAAGAACCAAGAGTGGCTTGTAGGCCCAAAATAAATTACTCGTAGGTTGGTAGGTAGATGGCTCCTCAAGAATTAATGAGGGATGGGGGGAAGTGAACCACCCATCCGTAGGAGCCTCGGGCCTGACCACCATGAGGGAAATCGCGCCACACACAACCTAGCAAGAGGAAAATGCATGAGGAAGAAGCGTAAAGGGAGAAGATGTGAGGGAAGGAAGAGGAACTCTGGAAAATACAGAGTGAGTGATAGTGGAGAAGAAGGGGAGTAACCTTCATTCTCGGTCACTGGGAAAACAGAGACTTAGTCTCACAACATCATGGTCTCAGCTCGGAGGTGGCTAGTGGTAAATCCCTTGGGAGTCACCGAGCCTACGGTTGGGTGGAAACGAGCACCCCTCTCAGTAGTTGCAGCACCTCTGGTGTTATTTCTGATAAGTGTTATTTGAAGTTAATGCCATAATTTCATGTTCAGTTTATGTGCTTGTAAATAGTTCTGAATAGAAGTGTTTACCTAATGTTTGATTTGATAGAGTGGATTCCTGTGTATGCTTACATGCCATAGTTGTTTTTTGCACAAATGATTAAATCTGGGACATGAGTTCGCTCCACTGAGAATCGTCTTATTTTCTTAGTTTCTCATAATATTCCGGGAAGGCCCCTTGAGAGTACTCTTTTTCTGAGAATTACCCCATAAACCTTGTAACCATACTGAAGCTTACCAAAGACACAATTAAGATCAGGGATAATTACCCGAGAACTGTTTGAGGGTTCATGCAATCTGGGTTTGGAACCCTTATGCGAGAAAGAGTAGCTTTCTAAGGTCTCGGGGTCATGGGAGCCTGAAGCTCCGAGAGTTTGAACTTTTTGATTCAAGCTCAGAAGGGATAGCAAGATTCAAATATAGAAAGAAAATACCCTATCGCTTTCTAAATGAATGGTCATAATCCTTTCAAGAATACCCCAATCCTGTCAACATCGACGGATCTAGAGAAGGAGATTAGGCGTTAACACCTCTCCCTTTCAGCCTTCGCAAATAATGATGGGATCCTGGACCGTAGATCCCAAGGACCATCGAAGCTCTATAATCTATTGATATTAACCTTTACTTAGGTGGGAGAGTGAACTCGACTATGTCCCAAAAGTCCCGAAGACATCAAGACCATCCATGTTGGAGGACAGGTGGCAGAGATCTGACTATTTTGCGTATCGAGGATTCATGAGTTTGGAGGTGGAAGACCAGGTTCTTGGAGTCATGAAGTCCCGAGTCATGATATCGTGATGTGATCTGGGCCATCGATCAAAGAGGAAGGACAGTCATGGGATTCGACATCTCGATACATCACGTATTAGGGATTCATGAGTTTGGAGGTGGAAGACCAGGCTCTTGGAGTCATGAAGTCCCGAGTCGCAAGCTCACGATGTGATCTAGGCCGTTGATCAAAGACAAAGGACAACCGTTGGATTTGACATCTCGATACATCATGTATCATGGATTCATGAGTTTGGAGGTGGAAGACTAGGCTCTTGGAGTCATGAAGTCTCGAGTCACGAGATCGTGATGTAATCTCGGCCGTTTATCAAAGAGGAAGGACAGGAATGGGATCTAATGTCTCGATACATCGCGTATCAGGGGTTCCTGAGTTTGGAGGCGGAAGACCAAACCCTTGGAGTCACAAAGTCCCGAATAGCGAGAAGTAGGAACAACCATTGAGTCAGGGCCTCCTCGCCATATCGCATATCGGGGTCTCGGAGGTTGAGGGGAATCAATTTCGACTGTAGAAGTCCCGAGCTTCTGAGTTGCGAGAGCTTGTGCAACACGTGGCATGTCTTCTTGGTGGGACCCACATGGTTGACAGGTGGTGTAACGATAGGATGCCCAAAGAGAGGGAGAAGGTGGCAGGTGGTGGACACGTGTCGTTTGAAATGGGAGTCAACATTATGTTGACTTCTCATACTTCGAGTTCTCATAAGAAAGGAGCACAAAGGCCCAAAAAATCAAGTCGCAAAGTTGCGAGTTCCGAGAAACCCGGAAGGAGTCAAACCTTCTCTGAATTTCACATCTCGAGGTTTTGTAAAAGAAGGGCCCAGAGGTTCAACCTTTCAACTCATGAACTTGCAAGTTGCGAGAAAGGCTAGTAGTTAGCCCTAGCCAGTGGTCATGCATGGAGAGTGCTAATAAGGAGGGGCCATACCATATCGGAATCTCAGGTATTAGCGATTGGTGAAGAAAATTCAAGGGTCTTCAACTCATGACTCACGAAGTCGTGAGTTGTGAAAGGTGCTTTCATTTAGGTTCGTATGTGGTCCTATTGAGATAGGGACTAAAGAAAGGGAGCTAGTGCTTTGTCGTTAAGCAGTGGGTAGATCTAGATGTCCAGAATCTACGTGCCCAGATCTACAACTAGAGTTTCATTCTGGAGCCACCTCGCCATTCTACCTTTAATATTAGACTCACTTGTATCGTTGAGTTTCGAAATAAGAAAAGAAGCCTATTTTGTTTGGCTTGTGGTCCTAACCCACAATCATAGGGAGGTGAATAGGGAAGAACTAGCCTATTCTAGGCCCCCGTAGGACTTCGGGGATTCTGTCCCTTGAGAAAAAGCAAAAATTTTATTATGCTATAGTGGGTGTGTTACAAATTGGTATCAGAGCATGGTTACAACACTTGGCCTGATTGGGCTCATGAACGAGTTGCACAGAAGCTCCATTCGGAACACTCTTAAAAAGAGTAACCCCCTGTCTTAACCTTCCTAATAAGAAGATGAAGTTAAGAATGAGAAAACCCTATTGTGTGTGTGTGTGTACATGTGAAAATATGAATTATGTACTGGTTATAACTAAATATAAATATTGACTAACAACTAACATTTTTCCTTTTTCACGCAAGCAGAAGATCAACCGCGGGAAATTATCAACACATAGTATAGTGACTCACCATGCAGTCGGAGAAGGCTCCCACAATAGAGACAAAGAGTCTGATGAAAGGAGGGTAGCAGGGAACCTTCCAGATCTAGCCGAGACTGTGAGGAGTCTCATGGTTAAATTACAAAGCTGCAAGGCCGACAATGAAAGGATGATGAAAGAACAAGAAAAGAAAACAAAAATTAACGCAATTTTACTGCAGAGTTTATCCGATTTACAAAGACAAATGCAGCATGAACCTAAAACTCAAAAACATGGTCATATCAGTGGCCACACTGAGAGGAGTACCTCAAAAAAGTTCCACCCCAGAGGTAAAGGAAAAGCGTCGGATAATTCCTCTGAGAAGGAAGCTGGTGATTCAAAGGGCTCTTCTAGTAGCAGAACCAATTCCTATCCCCAAAGAAAATAGAAGAAGAAAAAGTCTTCCAAAGGTTGAAAATTCGAAGAATTTAGAAAGGCCAAACCACCCTCCTTCGACGGTGAAATAAAAAAGGGAGAGGAAGCAGAGGCCTGGCTGCTTGGACTAAAGAAGTATTTTAGAGTCCATGACTTTTCAGAAAATATGAAGGCCCGAGTGGCCACCCTCAAATTGAATGGAAAGGCTTCCATTTGGTGGGAAGACCTTAAGAATATGAAATGGGTTCATGAATCTGTCTTGGGAACGGTTTGAGAAATACTTTCGGAAGAAGTATCTGTCGGAAAAATATTTCGATGAAAAGACTAAAGAGTTTTATGAACTCAAACTGGGACAACTTACTATAGAAGAATATGTCAACAAATTCCTCGATTTGTTGAGGTATGTACCCTATATCAAGG
>JZKD02S2344528.1:130447-146286 GCA_000966675.3 Picea glauca
CTCCAGAACCGAACCATTGCACAGGTCAAGGTGCAGTGGAAACATTTTGGCCCAGATGAGGCTACATGGGAAATGGAGGATGCCATGAAATGAGGATATCCAATTTTGTTTACATCTGTACATGCATGCCAAGTTGATAGATAGAACATCGAGGATGATGTTCCTTTAAGGTGGAGGTAATTGTAACACCCTATTTCCCCCCATCTGTAAAAATAACTATACTGGCCAAGTATTGTGGTAAACCCAAAAATGTGAATGGGTGATGTGAATGGACCTTGTGAAAAAGGTCAATGAATGTGAACAATATTATGAATATATATTGCAGGACTAATGAGAGGAGATGTGCTAAAAAAGAGATCATGATGGCTGGAGAAAGGTGGTGGAAGGCACCTAGAAAGTTGGCGTTAACTTCCACTAAAACTAATACCGTATTTGGAATTCACTGGCCCAGAGAACCAAGAGCGGCTCGCAAGCCCAAAATAAATTACTCACAAGTTGGTAGGTAGATGGCTCCTCAGAAATTAATGAGCGATGGGGGGAAGTGGACCTCCCATCTGTAGGAGCCTCAAGCCTGACCACCGCGAGGGAAATCACAAAACACGCAACCTTGCAAGAGGAAAATGTGTGAGGAAGAAGCATGAAGGGGGCAGATGCGAGGGAAGGAAGAGGAACTCTGGAAAATGCAGAGTGAGTGATAGCGGAGAAGAAGGGGAGTAACCTTCATTATCGATCACTGGGAAAACAGAGACTCAGTCTCGCAGCATCGTGGTCTCAACTCAGGGGTGGCTAGTGGTAAATTCATTGGGAGTCACTGGGCCTACGATTGGGTGGAAACGGGCACCCCTCTTAGCAGTTGCAACACCTCTAGTGTTATTTATGATAAGTGTTATTTGAAGTAAATGCCATAATCGCATGTTCAGTTTATGTGCCTGTAAATAGTTCTGAAGAGAAGTGTTTACCTAATGTTTGATTTGATAGAATGGATTCCTGTGTATGCTTACATGCCATAGTTGTTTTCTGTACAAATGATTAAGTCTGGGACATGAGTTTCCTCCACTGAGAATCGTCTTATTTTCTTAGTTTCTCATAATATTCTGGGAAGGCCCCTTGAGAGTACTCTTTTCCGAGAATTACCCCATAAACCTTATAACTGTAATGAACCTTACCAGAGACATGATTAAGATCAAGGATAATTTCCCGAGAACTGTCTGAGGGTTCATGAAATCCGGGTCTGGAACCCTTATGCAAGAAAGAGTATCTTTCTAAGGTCTAGGGGTCATGGGACCCTGAAGCTCCGAGAGTTTGAACTTTGTGATTCAAGCTCAAAAGGGATAGCGAGATTCAAATATAGAATGAAAATACCCTATCACTTGGTAAATGAACAGTCGAAATCCTTTCGAGAATACCCCAAGCCTATTAACACTAACATATCTAGAGAAGGAGTGTAGGAATTAACACCTCACCCTTTCATCCTTCAAAAATAGCGATGGGATCCCAGACCATAGATCCCAAGGACCCATCAAAGCTCTATAAGCCATTGATCTTAACCTTTACTTAGGCGGGAGAGTGAATTTGACTATGTCCCAAAAGTCCCGAAGACATCGGGACCATCCATGTTGGAGGATAGGTGGCAGAGATCTGACTATTTTGCATATCGGGGATTTGTGAGTTTGGAGGTGGAAGACCAGGCTGTTGGAGTCACGAAGTCCTGAGTCACGAGATAGCAATGTTATCTGGGTCATTGATCAAAGAGGAAGGAAAACCATGGGATCTGACGTCTCGATACATCACGTATCGGGGATTCCTGAGTTTGGAGGTGGAAGACCAGGCTCTTGGAGTCACGAAGTCTCAAGTCGCAAGATCGCGATGTGATCTGAGCCATTGATCAAAAAGGAAGGACAACCGTGGGATATGATGTCTCGATGCATCGCATATCGAGGATTCGTGAGTTTGGAGGTGGAAGACTAGGCTCTTGGAGTCACAAATTCCTGAGTCGCGAGATCGCGGTATGATCTGGGTCGTTGATCAAAGAGGAAGGACAGTCGTGGGATCTAACGTCTCGATACATCACGTATCAGGGGTTCGTGAGTTTGGAGGTGGAAGACCAAACCCTTGGAGTTTTGAAGTCTCAAATAGCGAGAAGTAGGAGCAACCATTGAGTTAGGACCTCCTCGCCATATCGCATATCGGGGTCTCGGAGGTTGAGGGGAATCAGTTTCGACTATAGCAGTCCTGATCTTGCGAGTTGCGAGAGCTTTTGCAACACGTGGCATGTTTTCTTGGTGGGACCCACGTGGTTGAGAGGTGGTGTAACGATAGGATGCCCAGAGAGAAGGAGAAGTGGTGAAAGGTGGTGGACACGTGTCGTTTGAAACGAGATTCAACATTCTATTGACTTCTCGTACTTCAGGTTCGCATAAGAAAGGAGCACAATGGCCCAACAACTCAAGTCGTGAAGTTGCGAGTTCTGAGAATCGTGGAAGGAGTCAAACCTTCTTTGACTTTCGCGTCTCGGGGTTTTGTAAAAGAAGGGCCTAGAGGTTCAACCTTTCAACTCGCTAACTTGCAAGTTGTGAGCAAGGCTAGTAGTTAGCCCTAGCTAGTGGTCACATGTCGAGAGTGATAATAAGGAGGGACCATACCATATCGGAATCTAAGGTATCGACGATTGGTGAAGAAAATTCGAGAGTCTTTGACTCACAACTCGCGAAGTCGCGAGTTTTGAAAGGCACTTCCATTTAGGTGCGTATGTGGTCCTATCAAGATAGGGATGAAATAAAGGGAGCTAGTGCTTTGTCATTAAGCAACAGGTAGATCTAGATGGCCAGAATCTGCGCACCCAGATCTACGGCCAGGGTTTCATTTCGAGCCCCCTCACCATTCTACCTTTAAGATTAGACTCACTTGTATCGCTGAGTCGCGAACATGAAAAAGTGCCTGTTTTGTTTGGTCTGTGGTCCTAACCCATGATCACAGGGAGGTGAACAGGGAAGAACTAGCCTGCACTAGGCCCCCATAGGACTTTGGGGATTCTGTCCCTTGAGGAAAAGCGAAAATTTTATTATTCCATAGTGGGTGTGTTACAAATGATCGCCTTCATCCACATAAAACAGTCCTAGGTCAGCCATCTTGACCATAAAAACCATTAAAAAGATAATTTTTACACCTGTCAACCTTGCCCCCAAGACACGACTGTTTAACCCACAGGCGTGCACATATGCACACCTATTCACCCCACAGGCACGCACATATGCACGCCTGTCCATTTCATAGGCACGCACACAAGCGTGCTTGTCCATCCCATAGGTGTGCATGCGTGTGTGCTTGCCCACCCTACAGGGGCGCCTCCATGCGCCCCTGTCACAGACACAGGCACGCATCAAAGCGCGCCTATCCACTACCCAACCATGCACCCATGTGCGACTATGTAGCAAATAGGTGTGCATATCGTGCACGGCTTTGTCCCCCCTATGGGTGCCCCCATACACAAATATCCAGGTAATAGGCGCGCACTCATACACACCTATTTCCAGATTGCCCACGCACTTGGGGGAGCACGCTCCTAAAAACCCCTATACGACCCTCCATACAGCCCCTACCCAGAAATGGAAAACCTAATTCTATACAAGATGATCAAAATACTAACCTGAAGCTTGCTAATCCTAAATCGGTTGCCTCGCTCTCTCAAAATATCCAAATCTCCTCTGAATACCTCTCATCCAGTCACTCTGGAAGCAAGTACAAATGAGGTGGCAATGTGGGCCCTACAACTATATATAGGCCTTTCTGCCAAACTTCCAATCACCATTCTGGGAGCTCCGGGTGTCTATTCTTCAATCTGTCTTCAGCCACGGGATCAACATCCCATCATCTACATCAAGATAGTCCCCATGCCACTTTTCATCCTTAGCCCCCAGGGCACCATTTTTTCATACCCCATCCAGGTATGCATGCTCATGTTCAAAATTATCAAATAAAGGCTCGTATATTCGATTCTCTTCAGATATTGTTCATGTCGGGTATTTGGTTTTCATGTGTGTAGGTACTTGGTCATCATACATCAACGCAACACCTTTAGGTATATAATCAGCACTGGCATGTAATCATTCCCTCTGAATCTCAATTGCATCTCCAGTCAAACCCTCTGATAGTTGCCTCTAGGATCTCCATCTCCAGCTCTGCAGTACCAACACCTCCATTTTCATCTTAGGTACTGTCACCCGGTAGCACTCTCCCCCACATGAGTTGTCTCATTCATAGCACCATTTTTCACTTTGACACTCATGTTGTTTTTCAAGCCCTTTAGGGATGGGAGTCCCAATAGTCTTACATCATGTTGCAAATCAGCCACATACTCCTTCTCCTCATTTTTCTAGCTTTCCCAGTGGACTCCCAGATTATCTCTTCAAGGTTCTATCTTTTACTGCACCTTCGTAGTATCATGAACCCTCCATTTCATCCACAATTAGTTTACCCCTATGAAAATTTCCTTTCATTTCACCTACCTCAACAGAAATCCACCCATGGGGCCCCCACCCTCCACCAGTTCTCCAAGCAAATTGCGCCCTACCCGGGCCAACCATATTACATTGGAGCACCCGTTTTTGTATTTGTACACTCACTCCAAATTATTCTTTATTTATTTGGTACATTGTAAAAAACCTTTGTTTCCAGTATTTATATTACCTTTTTTTCGTCACCTTTAGTGACCTTCTTTCCTTTTTTGGAAAATGAAACCCATGTTGCCCTTGGTTGGGGCACTCCTTATCCTCTACCCTTGTTGACATCATCCATATACTCCGAATATCCCACAGGCCACTTACCTCTACCCTCTGAGTTTGTTCACTTTGTGTCACCTCTGGCACAACTTATCCCACGTTTTGTTGTCCCCCTGACACTCAACTTAGTTGAATGGTTGCGGCAACTTATACTTCGCATATACCCCCAACCAAGGGCAGTCTTGAGTCTTCATACATCTTGACTTCGAACATGTACCTCCTCTAGTTCCTAAAATCACCTAGTATATTTCACGAAGCCCTTTGCTTTTGGGAGTCACGTCCCCCATTTTTGTCGACATCAGTACAATTTTCCAGAAGGGTGACAATATCTTGACTCTCATTACCTTTCCAATGAGAGATCTTGGATGACACAGGGAGAACCACAGTTTCTCCCTGCTGTCATTGACCCCCGTAACATTCAACTTCAACACTTTCTCATGTTATGTTGGGTCTTACTTTGCAACTCTTGTAGTTATTTCTTATATTTTCCGAAGACCTCTGAACTTGGCTAGGCTATCAATGCCTACAGAATCCATGATATTTCTTACAAATGTCACTGCCTACTATTCAGAGTATGTTCCTCCACAGAATTGTTTGTTGCCTTTATCACAACCTCCCCCGAGGGCGCTGTAGTTGTCTACATCAACAAATCATTCCTTTTTTGAGTTACATGACACGAGCATGGGGCATTCCCGCCTCATTTGTACACAGTTTATTTTTACACACCTTATGGAAGGTTGGGTTCTACAGGTTCCCTTCTCCCTCCAACGGGTAACTCTTGACAATCCCACTATCGCTCTCTATTAAAATGACACTCTCAGTAGAAGAAATATTGATGGATTTTGGCTATACATATGCTCCTAAACTCATCCATCAGGGGGCATCTTTTATCACTGAAATTTTGTCCACAAATGGTTACAAGAATTCAGCATCGCCAAACAGTTATGAGGTCACCCATGGACCAAAATTACCACAAAATCATTTCCAAAGGGTCAAAAACTATACAACTAGTGACAAAATTAAAGTTCACTATGACTACATAGGGCGCACGTGCACATGCACGAAACAGAAACACAAGAAAAGTGCACAGGCACTCGATGCGCGACTGTGGTCGCAAAAATCCGTGCACATGTGAGAACAATTCATTTATGAGAGTGGTCGGACTCCCACCCACTTCTGGTTCAGCTTCCCAGTTGTTTTGACACTGAAATCTGGACTGGATCTGACTAGGTGGCTGGTCAAAGACCTAAAAATGCCCTAATTGGCCTCTTTACACACTACAAGCTAGTTGCACAATACCTCAAAGAGGTGTTATAAAAAGGCCATGGGTGCACTTGATTTTTTAAGGAATTTCAATAGCAAAGTTATGCTGCTACTATTGTCTTGAGGAATCACTTATTCTCATCAAGAGTATCTTAGCACCATTACATTGGCCAATCCATCTCACCTCTTGAGTGGATTTGTAAGGAATTATTTCACCATTTTCATTTCAAAGTTGTAAGAAGAGCTTATTTGTGGGTGTCCAAGAGCTCTCCCTTGGAGGAATAAGGGACTCATAGTCCTCTTTCTTCTTGGTGTTTTCTTTCCGTAATATCAACCTTACCATTGGTGACATGGGTCTTATTGTTTCTTTTGTCCTTATGTCCCTATGTTCATTAGTTTAGTTGTTATTTTATTTCTTAGTTTAATTCTTAGTTGTTCTTTTATATTTCTTTCTCTAGCCCTTTTCCATAGAGCTGTCCTTCTTAGCAAACCCAACTAAGCTTGCAAGCACCTCTATTTTGTTCACTAAGGTGACGAAAGAGTTGCAACAATGTCTATGGTAATTCGTGAGAAGATAATTACAATGAGGCTCTAAAGGCCTTTTTATGTTAAAAAAGAATTCCAAAACCCTAGACATCCAAAAACCTAACTCTATTACATTAACTTAACAATGTTGTAACTTTTGCATACGATATTCATTTTAGGCATGTGATATCCCATTGGAAAGGTATTTTTGAGAACTATGTATTACACCATAAAAATATAAATTCATCTACAGTTTGACTGTGAAGAGATAAAATAACATTTTTTAGGGCCCCAAAATGGCCCTGGAAGTACAACAAGATTTGTTGACATGAAAACATACAAAATAAGCTATTTGGATTAGGTGGGAGGCCACTAGTATCCACCTAGAAGGTGCGTAGGGATTAAGACAACCCTGGAAGTGTAGAACCCACAATTAAAAATAAGTACAAAATAACATGTTGAACTAAAAACTAACAAGAGGAGCCAGTTGGAACAGGTGGGTGGCCACCAATATCCACCTGGATCAATCCTCCCCCCTTAGGAAGCAATGGTATCCATTGCGTTGAGTGCCTAGGGAAGAGGGGAAATAATTTTATGAATCTGAATCTTGGTGAGATGTGTGCTTGGTTGGAGAAGTTATGTTGATTGGTATGTGGAAGACTGTCACAAGCCTGTTGCTGGAAGGGTTGAATATGATCCACCAATCTGTTGTCTCTGGGTTTGATGGGGCATTGTGTAGGAACCATTGTAGGTGAATAAACAATCTATTTTTATTGGATAGAAGGTGTTAAGGTTTCATTGGTTGTAGCGATATTTTGTGCATCCTTTGAACAAATAGTGAAGAGGATGAATTTTGCAGTATGAGAGATTACATTGTGGCATTGTTTTGGTGGAGCAGTAGTTAGAACTACCTATGGTATCTTATAGAGTTGAAATCCCAAAGTAATAATGACACTATGGGGTCTAAAATCATAGACAACATGATGAATCCACATATATGGTTGGCCCAAAACCACATCACAGACATCAATAGGGGAAACATCACACATTACCTCATTCTTGAAGGGCTCGATGCCATAGGATAGGTGACACTGTTGAATGACACAGAGATCTTGTCCCTGGTGAAGCCAATTGATGTTGTATGGCTGCGGGTGTGGTGTTGTCAACAACCCAAAATGTTTGACGGCCTTAGCTAAGATAAGGTTCTTCTGGATGTCATTATAAACAATGAAATGCAATGGGGTCCCCTTCACCCACATCTGTGAATGGAAGAGGCAACCCCCTCTTCAAGATCTACTGATTCTTATGGTCGAATTATTGTGGTCGCAACAGTGGTAGTGGGGTATACGTCGATGATATTTCTTTTTCAATATTTTCTGGATCAGATTCCGAATTAGGGTTAGGCTTTGTGTCTTTGACCTCGAACACCAATGACTGTTTTGAGCAACATTCATTGGTGTTGTGCCAGGGGATTTTGGTGGAAGTCACACCACTTCCCAATGTAATTATTCATCTTTCCTTGACCTTTATTATCTTGTTTCTTGGACTGGTTGTTTGGAGGTTTTTGGTTAGGGCCATCCTTACCATGCTTCGGTTGTAGCATATTTCTAGACCCGAATTCCTATTGGTTTGATATCTGATTTTATACCTTTAACATGATTGACCTAGGTTCAATTATATTGGGGTTCCAACAAAGCCTCTAAAACTATCAACCCTCCTGGTAAACCAGAAGGCAATGCAGTACATAGAGTGCTCTGCATAGTCTCACCCAAGATAGTCTTAATGGGTGACTGCAATACTTAGGTGTTTGCAGTCCAGGATTGATTGGAGATCTGAGAGGTGTCCGCTGAGAGTTGTATTTAACTTATTAAAGCAATATACTTTCATTCTTAATTATGCATGTAATGTAATCAACTCATTCATTCATCATGTTAATATCTACTCATAAACAGTAAAAGAGACACAAACATTCAATCCCATAACATAGTTTTTACCATGGTTCACCCCATCTTGGGCTATGTCCACAAAGATCTGGCTCTTAAGCTCTTTTATTATGGTAGTTCCAAAAATATAGCATCACGTGCTTTACATCTCCTCCTCAGTCGGGTTGAGATCTATTACAAGGAGGACTATATCACACTAGGCTCCTCAGCCTGTGATCTAACCCTCAAGATCTACCCTTTTGTCCCTCTCCCTCTCAACAACTTACAAAATTACTTCGCATGCCAGAGTATTACAAACTAGTTATCAAAACATGACTCTTCCTCAAAAACCCTCTTATCACGTCTCTCTCAGTCCGACTCTAAAACAACTTTGCTCCTCTATACCTCTTGGGCATATATATATATATATATATATGTTTTTGTCTCATCATCCATTACAATGTATTACAAAAACCCTAACTCTGACATCGTTAGGTATTCCATGCATGTGTGTGTGCTTCTCTTCCTTCTAGTTGTCTCTTTCTTCGTGCATGCCTTTCTTCCCAAAATAGCCTTTCTGTCCGATTTGGCCAACTTCCAACAGGCCCCTAACACTGACATGTGGCTCATCCTGAGCCACCTAACCCTTGTCTGCTTTGTCGATCTCCCTTATGATCACTTGGAACTCATCCATGAGCTTTGTTGCTTGTGTTTGGGCTTGCATGGTCTTCTCCTTGAGTGTGTACAATATCTACAATGCAATATCATCACTGACCAACCTTGCCCATTATTCTTGGTTTTCTGCCATATATTTTTTGGCTTCCTTTTCCATTGCAATGACCTCTGTTTCTCGCTCCTGGAGCAGTTCCATTTGAGCCTGACACTCCTTTTTCTGCATCTATGCAGTTATGAGTTCTGCCTACAGTTCTTCATGTCTTGTGCCCCTTTGACGTGCTTCATTATCGACATTGTCTTCTGCCTCTACTTGAGGTCCTAGATAGTTGCGCTTATCCTTTCTTCTTCCTGGTCCCACTACTAGACCTATTGATCCTCTTCCATCTTCGTCCAAAGATGCGCTGCTTTCTACAAAATTCCATCCACTACGTGGACTTGCCATTCTATCTCTTGTATCTATGTTGTTTCCTCCTATTTCCTTTTCTCCCTCACCTTCGGTGGAGTGGTACATGTGATTTTCTCTCGAATATTCTTGATCTCTTGTTAGTATTGATTTATTGTCTATACAATCTGATCAATCTTCTCTATCGCCGTGATTTCGACCATCTGCACATTCTTTGGAATCTTCTTGTCAGCTATGATCACTTTCTATTCCGGTCCCTTCACACGTTCCTTCTCCTCTTTGGTCTCGAGCTTGGCCTGCTTGAATACCAATTCCAACTCATCCTAGTTATCCTTTACCTACTGCAATTCTGATGTATCTGTACATGCATGAGACTGTACCTCCTATGTAACACTAAATTTCAGTTTATATAGTGCCTTGGTTGGTATCCATAGCAATACCAACTACAGTTGAGCCAAGTCCTTTAGGGGTGTCTTCCCCATGATTTCATCCATGCAAAACATGCTGGGTGTGACGTGAAACATTGAACTCAGATGTGCTATCGTCTGGATTGTATCCTTCTCTCTTTCTCCCACTTCACCTCATATCTATGATGTTGACGGGCATGCTTCTACATTGTTTTCCATTGCCCGCGCTTCCTTGATATTCCCTAGGAGTTGTCACATGTATGACAGATCTTATTCAATTCTATCCCTTTGGCATGCAACATTCTCAAAATCCTCAAATGTGTGATCCTAGACCACCTGGGCCACCATTTCTACATCATCCTCTGTGATCATGTATTCTGGAGGTGTTATATGTGCCTTCGTATTCTTGTGTGCACCCCCCATCTAGGTGGATGGCCGCTTATTCTAGCTTGGATCTTGTGAAGTAGCACTTGATATAGTCCCTTGTGCTGTCTCGGCCTTCTTCTACTATACTTGGGGTGCCCGTGTGTTATTCTTCTCCCCCATCTGACTCCTATCTTAGATGTCCACCCTTTCTTTTGTTTTGGCTTGTTCTAAGTTGTCCATGGTTTCTTGGGAACTATGAATTCATGGGGCTATGTTTGTTCCTGCCCTACCTCCTCAGAATGTGTATGTTCCTCATCCTCTATCTTTGCGGGTATTTCTTGAGTAAGTACTCAACTCCTCCATTCATATTCCCAATCATTAATGGCCATTTGTATGCCCACCTCCATGATGCAGTAGCATAGTTTTGGCCATTGATTTTCGGAGTCCTTTTGGGCCTGGATCCACATCGCATGTCTAGTGTCTTTGAAATTGTCTATGCCCTGATATCGTGCAACAACTTTTGACATTATCCTCCAAGTTTTGGCAATGGTGTCTTATAGGTCACGAAGATATCCTTCGAATATAGTTGCATTCTATCTTCTATTCTTGGAGTTTGAATCGACTCCAAGTGATAAGTATCTTGCTCCACAGTAGGGTTTGGGTTTAGTGGAGAAAAATGAGTATTTCGGCTCCTTCCATCCCATCATGGCTATTAGGATGAGTATCCATGAATAGTGAAATTATGTCCCTATTACCTGTGCATCCTTGCAGTCATATAAGAACAAATTCAACAAATAAGGGGCCTAGGTGAGTGTGGTGCCCTCAATACACTGTGTTGCAGCCGTGACAACCCTGGCCGAGACTTCCTCCTTGTGGAATTTTATGAGCAACTTGAATTCCATAATTTTTGTGGCCATTCTTGTCACAATATCGCTAATACACTTGATAATGATGTCATGTGACCCCTTTTCATTGTCGTATTTCTTCTTCATCTCCTCGACCATTGATTTCTGCTTTTTTATTTCCTCAAGGAACTGTGTGGGATCCATGCCTCATGATGGCATCCTTGTGATGTGTGCGATGAGCTCCACGTCTATTGAGGTGATCTTCTCCATCCATAGATATCCACCATGTGTGACTTACATCGACTGCTTGATGGAAATTTTTACATACTGGCCTCTCCCAAAGTGTGGTAGGTCCAACAGACCTAAAATCCTAGTTTTGGCCAGTCCTGCTGCCCACTGGAGTGGTTGATGGATTGGTTCCCAAAAATGTCCTATACCCACAGTCTATAGGTAGACTTGCTTAGAAAACTCTGGGAACTTGTCTGTGTCTATTACATCATGCTCTAAGTACCTCAAATTCTCTACAGAACCTAACAAACTTGTTGGTATATGTACCCCTTCTGGTATGCATGAAAAAACAATTGTTGCAACGGGTTGTCTGTACAGTGACCTAGGTATTGTCTCCTTATGCTTTCACTATGGTGTCTAACTCAAGGTTCCAGCCTCCATTGTTCATTCTTCGATATACTACTCTGGTAGACCAGTGACATCTTCCACTACTCCCTCCTATAGATGTTTTGATGTGGTTATCTATGATTATTCTGGCATAGTCATTTCTTTCTAGTTTGGAGCTGTCCCATTGACTCTCGAGGCTTCTATAGGGTTTTCTGGTTTCACTTGGCTTCCTACGTGTTGACAGGCGAAATTGAACGCTCGCCAACTAGAAGAGTGGATCCAGTCCGGGGTTGTCTAAATAACCCAAGACGTTTGGGATAACCCACCCTAACGGGTTTAGAGGCTCCATTATCTAATCTAAGTCCTAAGAAAATGAAAGAAAACTACTCTAAAAGAACTAATCTAACTAATTAAAACAAACTAATAAACAAATCTAAACTACTAATATATACAATTCACTACCTAAACTATAATAATTCTATGAAATTTAACATTCAACTATTAACTGAATCAAATTTTAATCACAAATGTAAAATATTTATAAATTACAGATTTAGAAGAAATTTGCAAAAATCAATTGCAAACTGTCCTAATATAGCGAAACTATTTTTTGATTTTATAGTTTTATGATAAAGAAATAGAATAAAACTAACTATCTAAGCTAAGCAACTAAAACACTAACTCTAACTACAAATCTAATTTATCTAAACTACTTAATAACACTAATAATCTAACCTGTGATAACGCTTTCCAATTTGTCCTGTGTAATGAATCCAGTTTAGTTGTTGAATGGGGCGAAACCCGCATTAATCCACTGCAAGCGTCTAGTAAACAGTAAGCAACAGTTCTCTTTTGAATATCAATAACAGAACAAACAAGACATAAAAGTTACAACAACCTTATAATTTACAAATCATCATGTTGGAGCCACCCTTGTTTTTTCACCTCACGCAATTTTCAACGTTTGATACATGACATTTAAAGTTGTTCTTCTTTTCCTTCTGAAATCATAAGACTCTTAAATCTCGTCGTCTGAATAGAAAGGCCTTTTCACTTTCAAAAGAAAAAATCCATTTTCCGCCAATACGTTTGCCTTTTTGTTTTGTTTTGGAATGTCTCAAGTCTGATATCGCAAGTCAGACACTTTGGTTTTTTGATTCACAAGTCCCGAGTCGCGAGAATGCGAACTCAGTTCTAATTTCCGTCCAAGGCATTGACTATGGTAAAAACTTTAACCCTTGATTAGACATCGTCAGGGTTTCACGCCTCGACATTCGTCGACCCTAAATTTCTGTTTTTACAACCCCGAGAGCCGAGAACGCGATAAACCTTTTTGATAACCTTAGCCAAGAACCAATGGTTAAAAAACTAACCACGGTTAAACTTGGTTCTCGGTACATCGCCGATCGGCATTTTTCTTTCACGAAGTTAAGGTGTCCAAAACTCCAATTCGCGAAGTTGCGACATAATGATATTGAGATTAATTAATCGCCTAATCTAGCATTTCCTTCTCTTAATTCGAGCCTTTATTATCATCGCGTCGCGATATCACGACTCGGCGTATCATTCTCCTAAAAAGTTTGTCTTCGAATTCCCGAATCACGATATGGCAATTAAAGTTAATCATATCATTAAGGATCTGCCAAATCGCGATTACCATTGATTACATTAAAATCGACCCTCGCAGTCTCGCAAGTTTACGGGTCAAAATACGAAAGCAAAGTTCACAATGCAACGAAAGGCGAGGAAGTTTTTCAAGTCGTTAAGATTTGTAATTTTAAAAATTAAATTAAATATGCCCCGCGCTTCAAGCTTGACACACTTCACGAGGTATATTCTTATGCTCCATAACCCAAGTACCTGTCAAGCCGCCTAATGTTGATGACAATTAATGAGAAATTAAGGTAAATCCATGAAAAGAATAAGATCGGATTTTTCAATAAATTTGATTTTATTCGCGATTTGACAGACTTATGTCAAAGGTACATGATTTTCAAATATATACGAGATTTCATTTTATTTTAAAATTTTTCTTATTAGCGCATAGAACTCGCCTTCCCCCGAGGATACTCATTTCTGCATGTATTCACAGGTATATTGCAGAAGAGCTAAGAAGCAAGCTTTAGCTATGGCGCCAAGGAGAGCAGCGAAATCAAATGTCGAGGTTGCAGCATATGGTTCGGACAACGTCTACGATACTTCGCCTCAGACTAGCGGCTCAGTATCCACCTGGTCGTCTATTTCAGACATTCTACAATCCGAGATGGTAAACTGTTCAGACTCTGATGACTATAACCTTGATGTTGTGAAGGACGACATGAATACTAAGTACAAGAAAATTGTTCAGTCGGGGATGCACCTGGTCGCAACCAGACCTCAGTTGCTCCCATACTACGACATGATCCGATGGGCACTGGATCACGTCGAACTAACTACCAGAACTATCGTGAATGAGCAATAGGCCATGATCGGGACTTTTAGGCCTGAACATATCTAGTCTATGTATAAGCTCCCAGCAACTTTTGAATATACATATGGCCAAGAATTCCTGGCAGAATTCAAAAAGAAAGAGTGCGAAGAATTTGAAAGAACCCTGCCAGGCTTGATTAAAGATTGGGTGTCGCGTTCTGCAACATTCAGAGTGAATGACAAGGGTGTGTATTCAATTTCTTCATTAGAGCCCAATTTTTTATATGTGGTGATGATGGCTTGTCAGCTTTTCGGATGGGAGGATACCGCACATTTTTACGTCCAGTGGGTACCTCTCATCTATCGGGTAGTAGAAGGTTCCTCCTTCAATTGGGCAAAAATGCTCTCTGATAGTTTGTTCAACAGGATCACCGAGTACCGGGAGAAAAAAGCAGCCGGGAGGACATCCGGATTTTTCATGTCCACATATATCATGAACGCAATTTTCTCCATGACGCCTTTCCCTTTAATGAATTGGGCTTGGAGTCCAACTGATGAGAAGAATGTTCATGAGTACCATGATAAGCTATGGGAAAATAACGCGAACAAGTTTATTTATGAAATTTTTAACTAGGTGATAGTGCCCCTGCACATCACCATTTTTGGTCTTTCGCCACCCCGCATCTCGGATAGCATTGCTGCGAATCTGAGACGGATTGCAGACTGGCACGTTGAAGAGAAATTTTCCTATTTTAGAGTGTTTGGGGCTGCAGTCCCTCCTTCGGCACTTCCGTTGTTCAATCCCAACAAGTTGGCCTGTCGCGAGATTGCTCGGCAAAAAGTAATCGGCGGAGTGAGCAAAGAGCTCAAAGCATCAGCCAAGAAGGTATGGCCATCTTTTCCTATTCGGCTAAATTCATATTCATTATTAGATTTTGGACATGATAAGGCTGAAGCTGCAGCCATTGAGGACTTGAGCCTAGTCTCTATCGAGTACAAAAAGCATGATCCCCAGGGAGTGGTAAGCACTCATTTGGGAAATTGTGGATTAAAGAGGTTCAAACATGAAAGCTCACCCTCGAATGATGTTTTCCGAGGGACGAAGTCCTATTCGGAGGTGAAATTTCGAATTGGATCCCTGGCACCTGAAGACAGGATCTCAGTTTTGAAATTTCAGGAGCATAGGAGACGATGTCTCCCCGTGGTGCTGGGAGGTTTGGGACTTTCCAAGGGGAAAGAAAAAGAGGCTGAAAGTTCTGGAGGGAAAACCTCTAACCCTAAGAAATAGCAGGAGAAGAATCCAGAAAAGGAGAAGAGTCCTGAGCGGGAGGAGAATCCCGGAATAGAAAAAGAGACCACCGTACCTCCCCAGGAGCATAGTCCGGAGGTGGAAATAAAAGACACAAACCCACCAGAAACTCAGACTCCAGAAATAGGGACGAAGGCCTCAGACCCCCCAAAAGAGAGAGATCCACTTAGCACACCAGGGAAGGGTGCCAAATAGATCGGGCAACCCATCACCTCTGTCACACCTTTGCAGTTAGCAGAGGGAAGTGTTAGCGGGGGATGGATATTCGGTGAAGAACTGAGACCTATAAGGGCAGAGGAACTCCCTCCTAATGAATTCTTCT
>JZKD02S2344528.1:151041-174582 GCA_000966675.3 Picea glauca
CTCCCTAAAATGGATCACGTCCTGGAAAGGGTGGTTGGAGCGAATCGAATGTCTATGATAGATGGGTTTTCTGGATATAACCAAATCGCCATGAACGAGCAAGACAGAGAAAAAAATGCCTTCACCACACCATGGGGGATATTCATGTACGATAAAATGCCTTTTGGTTTAATGAATGCAGGGGCTACCTTCCAGCGCGCTATGGATATCACTTTCATTGGGGAAAGAGATAAGTTCGTAGTAATCTACCTTGACGATTTGACGGTTTTTTCCAAAACCGATGACGAACATTTGGTCCATTTAAAACAAACTTTTGAAAAATGCCGCAGATATGGTCTGTCTTTAAACCCAAAGAAATCACATTTCGCTATGCAGGAAGGTAAGCTTCTAGGACATATCGTATTTAAATATGGGATCAAGATTGATCCTAAGAGGGTCGAAGCGATACAAACTATCAGGATTCCTAGAAATGTTAAAGAAATTCAAGCTTTCTTAGGAACAATAAATTTCTTGCGAAGGTTTATACCAAACTTCGTTGAGATTGTCAAATTAATCACAGCAATGCTAAAGAAAAATAGCAGAGTAAATTGGACGACCGAGGCCAAAGCGTCGTTCGAGCGTATCAAAAAGGTCATTAGCGAGGCACCTGTGTTAACAAGCCCTGATTATTTGAGAGATTTTCTCATCTTCTCGTTCGCTTCCGAACATACTATCACCGCGATATTGCTGCAAAAAGATGATGGAGGCTTCGAATGCCCAATCTCTTTTTTTAGCAAGAGCCTTAGAGACGCCAAGCTAAAATACGATATAATAGAAAAACATGCGTACGCGATGGTGAAAGCGCTAAAAGCATTCATGACTTATGTTCTGCATTCAAAAATTATCGCGTACGTTCCAACAAGTGTTGTGAAGGACATATTGGTACAGCCGGATAGTGATGGAAAACGAGGGCGCTGGCTCGCTAAGATACAAGAATTTGATCTAGAAATCAAGCCAACTAAATTAATAAAAGGAAAGGGTCTGGCCAAACTCCTAGCTGAGTCGAACCTTAGAGATCTTGACATCAATTGCCTCCAAGGAGAAAATGAAGATACACACTTGCAAGAGTCAGATGACCAAACGTATCCAAACAAGGTTGAAGAAAAATTCACGTCGTCAGGCTGGTATAAAAATATAGTTTTCTATTTGTTAAACCTGAAATGTCCAGATGGAATTACACTAGCCAAATACAGAACTCTTAAACTCCATGCTGTAAAGTATTGCATCTTAGAGAATCAACTATACTGGAAGGATCCACTCGGGTTCTTACTGGTCTGTCTGGTTGAGACGGAAACTCCATTGGTCATAAAGGAATTCCATGAAGGAATCTGTGGAGGACACCCTACATGGAGAGCCATGGCCTACAAGATCCTGAGGGCCGGATATTATTGGCCAAAATTATTTTCGGATGTTAATGCCAAAGTACGCGCCTGTCACTCATGCCAAGTATTCGCTGGTAAGCAGAAACTCCCTGCATTACCACTCGTTCTAGCCAAAACTGAAGCCCCATTTCAACAATGGGGATTAGACTTTATAGGGGAAATTAATCCCCATTCCAGTGCTTAGCATAAGTGGATCTTAACGGCTACCGATTATTTTACAAAATGGGTGGAAGCAAGTCCAACTAAAAGGGCAACAAACTCGGTGGTGATCGACTTCTTGGAGGATAACATATTATCAAGATTCGGATGTCCCCGAAAGATCGTTACTGACAACGCCCAAGCTTTCAAATCCATGGCTATGGTTGACTTCTTCCAAAAGTACAGTATCGTTGTCGGCCATTCCACTGCTTATTACCCTCAGGGAAATGGGCTGGCTGAATCATCTAATAAGAGCCTGGTAAACGTAATCAAAAAAGTTCTGAATGAAAACAAGAGGTCCTGGCATGTCCATTTGAAGCACGCATTGTGGGCAAACCGCATCAGCACTAAAAGGTCTATTGGCATTTCACCTTTTCAGATGGTATATGGGACCGAGGTGGTTCTGCCTATTAACTTAGCATTACCAGTGATGAAATTATGATAGGATTAAAACGAAGAGCACAATCATGTAACCAGAAGAATTAACCAACTGATTGAGGTTCAACAGCTCAAAGTGGAGGTTGATGAGAGAATGCAGAAATACCAGGACGATATGAAAGCATTGTTCGATCTCAAAACAAAGGATAGAGAGTTCTTCCCAGGTTACTTGGTGTTAAAATGGGATGCGAGAAGAGAAGAAGCTGCGAAGCATGGCAAATTTGACTACCTTTGGTATGGACCATTCAGGGTCTCGGCTCCAGAGGGAAAAAATTCCTTTCTCCTGGAAAATATTGATGGAGAAGTTCTCAGCGCCCCTGTCAATGGGCGATATCTAAATCATTACATGACTTGACAGTCGTCGGATGAAAAAGGAAATAAAATAAAATGAAAAACAAGAAATTGTATATATATATAATTGTAAATAAATAAATTTTATTATGAATTTTTGTACATATTTATGTTTTTGCTCAAGCATTTACTTTTAATTTTTGGTTTTCCTTCATAGACTCTCGATGCATTTTTAACCAATTCGTATTTGTTTTTTCAGGATTCCAGCGGTAGGTGAAACTAGCTCAAGACATAAGGTGCAGATCAATGTTGGAGCTAGGACAACATAAAACAGGTGATACATATGAAAATTCATAGTCCACGAGGAAATTGAAAAGACAAAGGTGAGCTTTTTCGATACATAAGTCATGAAAGGCTGTTTTAAGCAATCTGAGGTAATATTGTTCAAACTGCAATATAAAAGATTAGATTACAGGACTATTTTTGGCTCGATGGTCTTCGTACTAAATTTGAATAATAGATTAAACCCAAAATGCAGTTAGTCATGTTTTTCATTCCCAAATGCATTCAAAAACTAGTCCATAACTGTTGTGATCTTTTTTGATATTAAACCATTCGATTGCTGCCTTGTTTTCTATTTATTTTGGGGCCTAACCAGTGAGTCACTATCTACCCAAGCTTTTGGGAAGGGATAAAGGATTTTTCGTTTCAAACCCCAGAGATTCCGAAACATATCTTAATAAGAAAGCTGGTCTTCACAACTACTTGATCCTCTGCTAAGCTAAGAAACGCCTATAGCAATCCTAACTTTCCTAGGTTTTTCAATAGCATCCGAAAAATCAAAGCTTGCTTGAACAGGATGTTTCTTTAAAATTTTATTATTTTCCCCTGTCTCCCTAAGAACTAAAGGTCTTGTGAGGGTGAAAGGAAGGCTATTACCGAGTAATCAAAATAAGTTGACAGACCTCTGATAAAAAATATTATGCAGATCTCAACCCTGATATAAACTGATTGCTCCCATCTTCGTGTTTAAAAAAAATAAAATACTGAGACAGGTGGTGAAAGGAAATTCAGAAATGATTGCCCCCACCTAGTCCATTAAGATGATGAAAGGAAATTCATAAATGATTGCCCTCGTCTTAGCATTTAAACGCATAAATATTTTCTGAAGTGGTGAAAAGTAATTCAGTGAAAAAGGGTCAAACAACTTCACCGGGGTACTAAATAGGCTCGCTGGCAGTGAAAAAATGTCTAAGAGATCTGTAAGGCTGTTATACATAAACATAAATTAACTCTGGTAATCAATGCTTCCTGAAAACCGGATCATTTCCCCAATTTCAGACAGGACTCCCTTTTTTTAGATTATATAATATCATTCTTTGATGCAAGATGAGAATCACAAGACCTGTTGAATATCTTAGGGAAGTTACGACTATCTGGAAGCGTTCCCCAAAATTAGTAGTGAGAAAGGGAAAATTGCGAAGGTAACTTCAGTTGTTTTTTGGAAAGAGTATCTGAGTTCGAAAAAGTTTCTGGGTTACCAAGCGAAAGCTTTTCCCCCCTTTTTCTCTCTTTTTCCTTAGATTTTTTCCTTGATTTTAGCTTGTGACTCCATTTACCCAATTTTGGCATCTGGTCTACTGTTCTTCCCGCCTCACAGGGAAGCGAGATCCCTAGTTGGAGCCTATGTTGGAGACGCCCTTGTTTTTTCACCTCGCGCAATTTTCAACATTTGATACATGACATTTAAAGTTGTTCTTCTTTTCCTTCCGAAATCATAAGACTCTTAAATCTCGTCGTCTGAATAGCAACGCTTTTTTCACTTTCAAAAGAAAAAATCCATTTTCTACCAATATGTTTGCCTTTTTGTTTTGTTTTGGAATGTCTCAAGTCTGATATCGCAAGTCGGACACTTTGGTTTTTTGATTCACAAGTCCCGAGTCGCGAGAACGCGAACTCGGTTCTAATTTCCGTCCAAGGCATTGACTATGGTAAAAACATTAACCCTTGATTAGACATCATCGGGGTTTTGCGCCTCGGCATTCGTCGACCCTAAATTTCTGTTTTTACAAACCCGAGAGACAAGAACACGATAAACCTTTTTGATAACCTTAGCCAAGAACCAATGGTTAAAAAACTAACCACGATTAAACTTGGTTCTCAGTACATCACCGATCGGCATTTTTCTTTCACGAAGTTAAGGTGTCCAAAACTCTGATTCCCGAAGTTGCGACATAATGATATTGAGATTAATTAATCACCTAATCTAGCATTTCCTTCTCTTAATTCGAGCCTGCATTATCACTGCGTCGTGATATCGTGACTCGACGTATCATTCTCCTAAAAAGTTTGTCTTCGAATTCTCTAATCACGATATGGCGATTAAAGTTAATCATATCATTAAGGATCCACCAAATCGCGATTACCATTGATTACATTAAAATCGGCCCTCACAGTCTTGCGAGTTTACGGGTCAAAATACGAAAGCAAAGTTCACGATGCAACTAAAGGCGAGGAAGTTTTTCAAGTCGTTAAGATTTGTAATTTTAAAAATTAAATGAAATATGCCCCACGCTTCAAGGTTGACACACTTCATGAGGTATATTCTTACGCTCCATAACCCAAGTACCTATCAAGCCGCCTAATGTTGATGATAATTAATGAGAAATTAAGGTAAATCCATGAAAAGAATAAGATTGGATTTTTCAATAAATTTGATTTTATTCGCGATTTGACAGACTTATGTCAAAGGTACATGATTTTCAAATATATACGAGATTTCGTTTTATTTTTAAACATTTCTTATTAGCACATAGAACTCGCCTTCCCCCGAGGATACTCATTTCCGCATGTATTCACAGGTATATTGCAGAAGAGCTAAGAAGCAAGCTTTAGCTATGGTGCCAAGGAGAGCAGCAAAATCAAATGTCGAGGTTGCAGCATAGGGTCTGGACAACATCTCCGATACTTCACCTCGGACTCGTGGCTCAGTATCCACCTGGTCGTCTATTTCAGACTTTCTACAATCCGAGATGGTAAACTGTTCAAACTCTGATGACTATAACCTTGATGTTGTGAAGGACGACATGAATACTAAGTACAAGAAAATTGTTTAGTCGGGGATGCACCTAGTCGCAACCAGACCTCGATTGCTCCCATACTACGACATGATCCGATGGGCATTGGATCACGTCGATCTGCCTACCAGAACTATCGTGAATGACCGACAGGCCATGATCAGGGCTTTTAGGCCTGAACATATCCAGTCTATGTATAAGCTCCCGACAACTTTCGAATATACATATGGCCAAGAATTCCTGGAAGAATTCAAAAAGAAAGAGTGCGAAGAATTTGACAGAACCCTGCCAGTCTTGATTAAAGATTGGGTGTCTCGTTCCACAACATTCAGAGTGAATGACAAGGGTGTGTATTCAATTTCTTCGTTGGAGCCCAATTTTTTATATGTGGCGATGATGTCTTGTCGACTTTTCGGATGGGAGGATACCGAACATTTTTACGTCCAGTGGGTACCTCTCATCTATCGGGTAGTAGAAGGTTCCTCCTTCAATTGCGCAAAAATGCTCTCCGATAGTTTGTTCAATAGGATCACCGAGTAACGGGAGAAAAAAGCAGTCGGCAGGACATCCATATTTTTCATGTCCGCATATATCATGGACGCAATTTGCTCCATGACGCCTTTCCCTTTAATGAATTGGGCTTGGAGTCAAACCGATGAGAAGACTGTTCATGATTACCATGATAAGCTATGGGAAAATAACGCGAACAAATTTATTTATGAAATTTTTAACTGGGTGATAGTGCCCCTGCACATCACCATTTTTGGTCTTTCGCCACCCCGCATCTCGGATAGCATTGCTGTGAATCTGAGCTGGATCGCGGACTGGTACATGGAAGAGAAATTTTCCTATTTTAGAGTGTTCGGGGCTACTGTCCCTCCTTCGGCACTTCCGCTGTTCATTCCCGACAAGCTGGCCTGTCGCGAGATTGCTTGGCAAAAAGTAATCGATGGAGTGAGAAAAGATCTCAAAGCGTCAGCCAAGAAGGTATGGCCATCTTTTCCTATTCGGCTAAATTCATATTCATTATTAGATTTTGGACATGCTAAGGTTGAAGCTGCAGCCATTGAGGACTTGAGCCTAATCTCTATCGAGTACAAAAAGCATAATCCCCAGGGAGTGGTAAGAACTCATTTGGGAAATTGTGGATTAAAGAGGTTCGAACATGAAAGCTCGCCCTCAAATGATGTTTTCCAAGGGATGAAGTCCTATTCGAAGCATAGGAGATGATGTCTCCCCATGGTGTTAGGAGGTTTGGGACTTTCCAAGGGGAAAGAAAAAGAGGCCGAAAGTTCCAGGGGGAAAACCTCTAACCACGAGAAACAACAAGAGAAGAATCCAAAAAAGGAGAAGAGTCCTGAGCAGGAGGAGAATCCTGGAACAGAAAAAGAGACCACCGTTCCTCCCCAGGAGAATAGTCCGGAGGTGGAAATAAAAGACACAGACCCACCAGAAACTCAGACTCCAGAAACAGGGACGGAGGCCTCAGACCCCGCGAAAGAGCGAGATCCACTTAGCACATTAGGGAAGGGTGCCAAATAGATCGGGCAACCCATCACCTCTGTCACACCCTTGCAGTCAACACAGGGAGGTGTTAGCGGGGGATGGATATTCGGTGAAGAACTGAGACCTATAAGGGCAGAAGAACTCCCTCCTAATGAATTCTTCTTTGACAAAAAGAGGAAAGTTGTGGTGAAGCGAGAATTTTATCAGGAGGGAGAGTCTACTGTTAAAAGATTCAAGGTGATGGCCGATGGGATGAACAAGAAGAGAGATGAATTTTCCACTGAAATTGCAGGAATGCTGGGAGCATATGCAACAACAAATCAATTCTCGGTCAAAATGTTAAAGAGGCAGCTCAAAGCAAAAAACTTCCTGATCAAGACCCTTGAGGCCAGGGTAACTTCAACAGTAGAAAGCGCTAGAAGTCAAGTAAGTGGAGAAATCGAGTTGGCTCGATTGACCGACAAAAAAGAAATTGAAGTCCTCAAGACTAAGATAGAACAACCAAATTCTACAATCCGAGATGGTCGAGTACAATCAGGCCAGCAGAGGGATACAATTACGCAGCTGCAGACTCATTTGGAGGTCGTAGAAAGCAAGGCAGTTGACATCGAGATCATTAAATCTCAAGTGATTGATATTCGGAGCAGGATCTCCTCTGCTCAACAAAGCCTGCTAAACAAAGTAGGAGAGATTCGAGAATAGTGCTTGTTAATACAACGAATCTCTGAGAATCTGATTAACAAAGAAAGGAACATAGAAGCTACTCGGGTCTCTTTCCAAGAGGCAGTGATAGCGACCAACAATAGGTTTTCATGGCATCCTGGGCTCACCATTGCCGAACAAACCAGGGGTAATATCTTGTTAAAGAATTGGGAACAGGATATTACTTTAAGCAAAGAGCAATCTCAAAAAGTGGAAAATTCGTTAGAAGAGGCCGTCAATAACATAAATGGTGAGCAGTTGGGGATAGAAATTGGAGCTGATGCAGAGGTGCTAAGGAGGATAAATATAGGTCAGATTTCTCTCGACATAAAGGAGGGGAACGATAGAAATTCAGCAGAAATCTCCAAGATGGATAGGGTAGACCCAGCTCAAATCTACAAACATTTGATTCAACCTAGTGCACAACTTGGCGCCCTTGAACTCGTTGATATACAAATAAATGATAAACTTCCACAGTTGGCTCGAGAGTGCTATCTTGCCGAAGCTCGTTGTCAGGCCGAGCCTTCACAGCTTGTAACCCAATTTGTGGACAAGTGTATCATGTACACTGAATCCGTGCGAGGACATGCACCTAGCACTTCTCGAAGATAGAATGGGTGAAATGGAATTATCTTGCTCCGCCCAGCTATCAATGCAAAACCTTCACAACTTGTATTTCATTTTTAAACAAGTGTAGCATATGTACTAAATTTAAGCAAAAACAAGCACCTGGCACCTTTTCGTAAACAGATTCGGATAGATGGAGTAATTTGGCTCTTCTGAACCGAGAGGCAGATTTTGTATAAATACATCACAAAAAGAAGAGATAGGGGCTGGACTTTTTTGGGAACTTACTGTAAGAGAGTTTTTTACATTAAAGGAGTTAATACAAGCAATCTGAAGATTCCCGATTCTGTCACGACTGTGTTGCAAGTTTGTTTCGTCATGTTATTTGTTTCTTTTCATTCTGCTCTACATAATTGATGTGTATCACTGTAATTTAGTTTGACCACTGCTATGGTGAAAGGTTTGCATATTTTTCTGTAATTGTCTCTTGTCTTTCCTCTTCACCGGCTCTTAGCGGGTGTAAGACCAATTTACACTTACAAAATTTTATGTTTATTTACACTAGGTCAATTATGTTTATGTCAATTGCTTCTTCTGTATATACATGAGTTTTCCACTGAAAGGAACTTCGTGTTATCTACAGCTTAATTTTTTCTCCCATCTCACGTTATTTTATCGGAAACAACAAAGTTATAGGAAAGGGCCTTCAATTTGCATCCTTATTTCATTTTTTCATGAAAAGGTTTCTCTTTAGTTCATCCTAATTGGAACATCAAATAAACTATCTCTTTAAAAACCATTTCCATACTGGAACTATTACTCAATGACCGTTCCCGCAGTAACTCAATCCAATATTCAACCTGGATTATCTAGTCATATACATATCGTTTTAAATCTCTTAGAAACAATCCTTAAAACCATGAACACCTGGGATGAATTGGAACACTCTTGGGAAGGCATTGAGCGTGACATAACTGCTCAAGAGCAGTTGGAAGCTAGACGACAAGAACGTAGAAATCTGCTCTAGTTTCTCATACCGAAGGTTAGTATCATCCTGTATCAACCTTTTGTATACTTTCGGATGCCTTGACATTGTACTTTAAGACTTAGTACAAACTCAGGAATAACACATGACATCTAGATAAATCTATGTGCAAGGATTTGTAGAAAATGATTCAATTAACGAAGAAGAGAAATCTGTGATTCATTAACTGAAACAAAGTAATTGTTGTATCTTTTAAATAAGAGAGATAATATATGGATAACACATTAATCAAGTCACATCAACCTACAATATATTACGATAGCTAAAGTAGTCTGTAATCAACTGCAAAATGATATGAATAAAACTTGAAACAAAAGTTTGATATATTGAAAGCGAAAGTTGTTACAAGACATCAACTTTCATCCCAGTCTGTATCATAAATCCATAGTCTGGTTCTCCCACAGTGAGGATGATCATTATTACAAAAAATAACAAGTATTTAAAGGCCTCCCATAGGGTAAAACATCCCTGTGGGAATTATCAAAAAAGTTTACAGGAAATCTGGAGATAATCTCCCAAGTCTAACTAAACTAACAACCTAAAATAAAAACATATCCAAAGTATCTCCCAAACTGCTAGAACATGCCCAATTGATCATGGTAATTTGTATGTACCTAAACAAGGACAATAATAGACAATATTAGAGGATATTTTATTAATAAAATTGACAAAAATCTAATTTCTAAGACTAGCTACAAAATCTTGCGTTTCTGTAGATGGTCTAAATTGAACACAGAATCATTTCAAAATCAACTTGAATCTTAAAAAATACATTCAAACTATTGAAAAATATTTGATTGCTAAAAACATCATTCAAATCGACACTTGTATGCAAATTGAACAAACTAAATCGTATTCAACCAAATGATAACAGAGATGGATGCACCCTGTTTAATTCTTTATCACCAATTCAGGTAAACATAATCTCTCATATAATTCGACAGCAATGAAATTATTTTCATGAACCAATTGAAATCGACACAAATGGTTTCTTTAACCATCAACAAAATCATTGTTGAATCCAAACAAAATCAATAGGATCATTTTTTAAATTGATATAGCTATATTAAATATAAACAAACGATCATGCTAATCATGGCACATAGTAATCACTTGCAAATCCAATCAAACAGAAATGAATCGAAACGGTTTGGGGCATCAAAATCGTTATGAATTAACACTGTTTCCATGATTTTAGCAAATAGATATTCAACACAGGCCAAACGAGAATATTGATTTAATACAAAACATAGTCATTTTTGCCAAATCGAAGTCAAACAGAGTTGTTTTCCTGATTTAAAAGATTACATCATGTTTATTAAGCAATCATTAAAAATGATGCATAACATTCATAAAAGATCATACCAATTCAATCCTACGAAATTGTTTCAAAATCAACTCATAAGAACTAAATCAGAGCCGATGACATCCAACCACAACAAAATTGTATTAAATCAAAACATAACCGTGTTCTAATTTTAGCATAAAAATCTCCCGTACAGGTCAGATGCAAACAAAATCCAAGCGAAAGAAAACCCCATTGATTTGGTTAATTCAAACCAACAGAATTATTCAAAACGAATCAAACCCAGTGAAAACCAATCAATTGCTAAACTGGGCATGACCAAATCGCATAACCAAATCATAACCACATTTGACTTTAGTAAAATGAATCTACTGTACAGGATCCACAACATAACTATTTTTGATAATCAAACTATGACAGAGTCATTTCAAATAATGAACAGAGCTAATTGAAAACCAAAACCCAATTCATTATATTAATCCTAGCAATTCATAAAATGAAATTGATATTGAAATTCATACCTGGATAATTAGAAAACAACTCGGTCATGATAATTTGGAATTGACTAAGGTTGTTGCCAATTCGACATTCCTAAAGATGATTGAACCAGTGGTTTTTTGTTTCTTGCCATTAGTTTGAAACTTGTCCCTTTCTCTCGACAACACTGTAACTTGGTTTTCCAATTATTTGATCTTTGACTGTAACAAGGGAACGTCAGTATAGTAGCGCTCTAACCACACATTGCATTGGATACATGATGTCTATTCGGGCTTCGAAATTGAAGGTGAGGGTTTGTTTAAATCACTGAGGGTTTCACTATTTAGCTTGATTCTTGGGTAGTTAGGATTGTTCTTTAGGCACGGGGGTAAATTAGATACACAGTCATAGGGTTGCTCAGAACATAGACCATGGGAATAGGGGTACTCTTCAGCCAGGGAACACTCGATATCGGAGTCTGATTCCTCGCTCAGAACTATGGGCTTTTGATCGGCGTTTGGTTTAGGTTTATTTCGGGCAAGTCTCGATATCAATCGAGAATTCTTCTTACCCTTGTTGTCGACAGTAGGGTTACCCTTAACTTTCTTTCTCACAGGATTCTTTGCAGCCTCAGTCTTGTCTGTTATGATGTCGGGAAGGTCGATATCAGGGAAAATAGAGGGTTTGGTAGGGGTAGAAGGACATGGAATGGCACGGGTGGCCTGACCATAGTCTCACTGACCACAGACTTGTTGATTTGGATAGACTCTGAATCAACAAAGCCATTTCGAGATAGAAAGGCTTGCCAATTATCATCGTGAAGGTTTAAATGGTGAACGATGATGAGTCTAATCAATCCATGGTAAAACTAGCTGCTATCAGCCTTCTCATGTTTGAACCTCTTAGTCATTTTGTAAAGACTACGCAGGAAGTAAAATGGCATGTTCAATGGATAACCCACAAAATTCATTAATAGTTGAAGGTGATAAAGAAAAACCAATTCATACCGACCTTCACAGGTCACAAATTGTTTAACCATTATCAAAAGATCGTGCCACCTGGGTTTAAGTGTGGAAATAGGCATACCTTTGTCACATGATGTAACCTTTCGTGATATGAATAGCAAAGGCCACAACACTTTGTCGACCTTGGAGTTTTTAAACCATCGCTGGCCTGTGGTTGCCAATCCTGTAGTAGAGCTTATGAATTCTACATTGAGTTCAAGTTGAACGTCACCTACTTTAGCCCTACACCCATCAAAGGTAAGGGTGAATTGTTGTGCAACCATAAGGTTGAAGCCCTCGAACCTCTGTATAAACACGAGGCAACCACTGTCCTCTAAATCCTTATGGGCATCGTCAAACAGTGACAGAGCTTGAATACCGTTTGGCTCTATTCACACCACTGGTGGCATAGACAGGAGCACACGGTGAGCTATGTGAATGAGCCAAGGTATGAACACAGCCTACACAGGGGCAAAACGCTCACAGGCTTACCCGAAACTAGCAAAGGTGAAACAGGGATAGGGGAAGACATTAATGACATATCGTGCGAAGGTGGTGGAGCTAGTTCATTACATGCAAAAAATTCATATCTACAGTACAACCACCGGTGCAAATAGCTATTCAACCCACTATTGTATAGGTTAACAATTATGCCATTCAATCAACCAATGAAATGAATGGTAAGTGGATTAAACATTCGCACGAGCAATAGTTATAGTTTCAAAACCAAATCAATAAATCAAAATCACACCAAGGGTTTAATTTATATGAACTATGTGTTGTATGAAACGATTTATACCAAGGGTCTTGCCACAACACAAATGCGTTTTTATGAAACCGATGTGCCAAGTGAATCGATCAAAGAACATATAAATCTAATCACCAATGCATCAAAAAATCAATCACTCATGAAGCAAAACTGTATAATCAATCAAAGAATGCCAAATGAGTACAGGTCAAGGGGTCTTGCCAGTTGCATAATGATAAGTAAATTGGAAACACAATGGGCATATGGACAAGAATGATAGCAACAATCTAGTAACGATTTTAACGTGACTTCACAAACCAAGTTTTCGTGCTTACATTCATGAAAACAAGAACAAAGGTAAGTGTGCAAATAGCGCAAAAATAATAGTGTTGTTTTATTCGAGAATGCGACGAACATCAAGTTTTGCCACGCACTGGTGTAGGCAGATTATAAGGACAGTATAAAAATGTGAATTGGCTGCCAACACTACGCCCTCATTCTGTCGGCCTTTCCCCTCTTCTGGCATATCAATGTCCATGGCCGCAAGTGTTTTATGTTGGGTTTCTTCCTCAATGGGTGTCAAGCTTACTAGTGTTGCATCTGACGATGGTATTTCATCCACATTGATGACTTTTGGCAGCTGAGATGGTTGTTGTTCTATTTTTTGTGTTTGTGATTGTGCTCTGGTCCTACCTCGGGGTTGTTTGGAAATCTGGTTGGGTTCTCATTATTTAGGTGGTGTCATGGTGGTAAAAACTTGTCATTCTCCGAGCTCAGTATCCTCTACAACCTCTGCAAACTTCACTCTCTCCTTCGTATGCTCTATTGCTATGTGCCTTTTCCAATTTCGCAATAACCTTTCCACTCCCGCATCCCTACTTTGTATTGGCATCGTGTGAATCTTATCGAAGACGTTACCATGATTATGCCTTAATTGAACCATCAGTTCCTTCTTACTTTCCATTGATTTACCTCGCCATCACCAGTTGGCACAATTAATGTGGTGTCCCATCAGTTGTTTTCGACATTCAATTCTACTATCCTTCATCACTTGGCGCTTCTTTTACTGTAGACTCCTTTCTCTCTTGTTTTCACTTTGAACTGACCATTGGCCTTGTAATTTTGAGCATGCATTCTCCTTCTCCTTTTGGCACATTGTGCCTCTGTTGTTACCTTTTTGTATCCTGTACTTTTTGATTCTTTTACTGCGCGGTGACTTTCATGTTGCGGGTGGTCGACTATCCTTGTACAACTTCAATCGACTCCCATTGATCATACCTCTGAGTTCTATGCCTCCTGATTCAATCAACTATACAACTCCCCCATCTGTGACATTTTTTACTTCATATGGTCCTAACTAGTGCATTTTGAGTTTTCCTGGATGCTAAAGGGATTTGTTGTCATATATCAACACTAAGTCTGTTTCCTTGAAATTTTTCCTCTTGATATGTCTATCATGCCAAGATTTTTTCCTTGCTTTCTGAAATTGTTTCTAGAACCATTATAGGATCCTATATTCCTCCATGATCATTAGTTGATTCAACCTATCATGTATTGTGCCTCATTCTTTCATGTTCATAATTGATTCTCGCAGACTGGGTACCAAGAATTCTATTGGAACCACTGCTTCTTTTCCATATACCAATATGAATGGTGTGTGTCCTGTCAATGTGTTTCATGTGGTCTTGTAATCCCACAATGTTGTTGGTATTTTTAGGTCCCAATCATCCCTAATAACATTACATATCTTCATCAGTGCATTTTCAAGGATTTTGTTAAAGGATTCTACTATTCCATTCGCTTGTGGATGATATGGTGTACTGTTTTGGTGGTGGACTTCAAATTCCTCGGTCATGGCCTTAATAATGTTGTTAATGAAGTGAGTGCCTTGGTCACTCATCAAAATTCTTGGGAAACCAAATCTAGTGATCACATGTTCAAATACAAAATATGTTGATGTCTTTGCGTTGCAATCTTTGATGGGTGTTGCTTCCCCCATCTTGTCAGGTATTATGTCTCAGTGATAATGTACCTTTCTCCTGTCCTCTTTATTGGTGGGTTAATTGGTCCTACAAAATCTATTTCTCATTTGTCTAATACCTGTAATGTTACCTATGGTCGCAATGACATATTGTCCCTTATATTAGATTTACCAACCCTCTGGCATACATCGCATCTTTGGCAATACTCTTTCAAGTCTATGTGAATGGTCGGACACCATAGTCCTGCGTGAAATACCTTATGTGCAGTAGCTTTGCCTGCATAATGTCCTCTTGTTATTCCCTCATGGGATTCTGCTAAAATCATTGGTATTTCGTGTTCTAGCACATATCTTTGCAAGATGTTATCTATATCCCAGACTACTAGGTTTTCCATCTGCGTGGTGTTATATTCCTGTGGCATAGTCCCTGTACTCTAGTACTAGATGATATCTGCAAAGTAACCATCGACGATCTGAACTGAAAATAATTGTGCGTCTGGAAATTTTTCCTCTAAATTTGCAGGTTCCTCTTCATTTGTGATCCTTGACAAGTGATCATGTCTTGCGTTCATCTTCCCTGGCTTGACTATTACTTCAAAATAAAATTATTGAAACAATAGTAACCATCGACAGGTTCTCCCCCCCAACACTGGCTTGTTAACTAGGTACTTAAGGGCTGAGTGATCTGTGAACATATTAAAATGTTTCCCCAATAAGTAGTGTCTGAAATTCTGAAGCACGTAGACCATAGCTAAGCCTTCCCTCTCTATATTGTGTAGTTCTTCTCTGATTCTGACAATTTTCTTCTTGCAAATGCTATAGGATGATCCAAATCTCTTCCTCCTGGCTGCACCAAAATAGCTTCAAGTGTTATGGACGATGCATGTACATGTACGTGGAATGCTTTCTCCTAGTCTTGGAATACTAGTATTGGTGTTGTTACCATTTTTTCTTTCAGCGTATCCAGACCGTGTTGACAATCCTCATTCCACTGAAACTTTGTGTCTTTCCTTAACATTTTCTCCATTGGAGTGGTGATCTGTGCATATCCTTTGATAGTTTTTTTGCAGTATCATGTGTGTCCCTCTCTTAGTTTATGGACTATTTTTGGTGGTGGCAGGTTAACTATTACTGCAATCTTTGCAGGATCTACTAGTAGTCCTTGCTTGCATACTATATGGCCCAACAGTATCCCAAACGGTTTTTTGAAGATGCACTTCTTGATGTTTAATGATATATGGCACTGCCTGCATCTTTCTAACATTAGCAACAACACCTCTACATGGTATTTCAATAGACTATATGTTGAAATTACTAAGGCAACTGAGAGGGGGGGGTGAATCAGTTGTTATTGTGCTTAAACAATTTTAAGTCTATTAATACATTCTTAATATTTCTTCAAGTGATCATCAACATTATACAACATATGGACAATAAAATAATGAGCATCAGTCACACATAAGATATACACAGAGATAAATTTTCACGAGGAAACCCATAAAGAGAGAAAACCTCTTCTTCTTCGAAATGATAGGTAGTCTTTTAAGTTCTGTACATCATCTATAATTGAGTACCAACTCAATGCAAGGCTACAACCTCTGTTTTTCAAGCTGCAACTTGCTGAGAGCACCAACTCTCTGTTTTCTCTAGCACCCACTAGAAGGAAGCACCAACTCCCTGGTTTCTCTAGCACCAACTAGAAGGAAGGTACAACTCCCTACATTCAAGCACCCACTTGAACCTCTGAGGACACTAGTCCTCCCTAGCACCTCCCAACCACCCTAAAATATGAATATGAAATATTGAAACCAATTACAGTGATACAATGTTCAATAACAGCTTACTAGTCTCATCACTGTTCTGCAATATTTTGCTACTCAGTCTTCCTCATTGTCTTCCCGCATGCATCCGCTGCCCATTCTGTTCTTCTGCCTTTTGTGCTCTATGTTCCATTCCCATTCAATGCACCTTTTGTTTCCTATCCATTTCAGCTACTACACCACCTCTTTACTTCCTCACACATGCATTACTTCACCTCAGCAATAACAACCTTGTCACTTCTTTGTGTCGTGTTCTTATAGCTTCTGTGCACCTTCTGCATGAAATATGAACAATTCTTCTACATCTCTTCATAGTGAGTGCTCTATCTAATCATCATTATGACTTCTCAGCTTCTCTGGCAGTTTTCCCACACATTCAACATCACTGGATGTCATGCTGAGATTCCTCAGCCTCTCTAGCAGTCGAGACTCTTCGTCTTCTCTGACATAGTCGATCTTATACTTTCTTCTTCAGTTACAAACTTCAATGCTCATCCACTTTTTAGTCCCTCTAAGAATCATCTTCATTCATTGGAAGAAGCTTGGAGACCCTTCAGCTCCTCTGGCGATCACACAGAGGTCTCTTCGAATCCTTTGGCAGAGACCATCAATGGTTTCCAACAGTTAGACTGCGAGGAGAAACATTAGCCCTCTGATCGTGCCCAAAATCCCCTGCACCATTGGATTGACTTCATGTGATCTTGCATTTATTTTGACATTTCGGCATTCGACAATTCAGCATTCATGTGACCAAGTTTCTTGACACTCCCAGTCGCAATCCCCGAAACTCCAAAAAGGAGCTTGTCTGCACTAGCTCCTTCTCCCATCTTCCACCAATGTGACCATAGGCTACATCCATTTCACCTTTTCGGTATTTTCATGAACTTATGACCTTCATCGACCCTGATCGATGGTCCACGATCTCCATGAATTAACTGTCCAGATATCATCGTGAATTCACATCTCGTTGTTCCTTAGATGGAGGTTCTCGTCACTCCAAGTTGTGATAGGCGAGACTTCGAGATGGAGCTTAGATCAATGGTCTAGAATCTTGGTGTATTGACGGTCCAAATCTCATCGTGAATTCGCATCTTGCAATTCATTAGGTGGAGGTTCTCATCACTCCAAGTTGTGATAGGAGAGACTCTGAGATGGAACTTAGATCAATGGTCCAAAATCTTGGTGTATTGACGGTCCAGATCTCATTGTGAATTCACATCTCGCAATTCCATAGATGGAGGTTCTCTTCACTCCAAGTTGCGATAGGTGAGACTCCGAGATGAAACTTAGATCAACGGTCCAGAATCTTGGTGTATTGATGGTCCAGATCTCATCATGAATTCGCATCTCGCAATTCCTTAGATGGAGGTTCTCATCACTCCAAGTCACAATAGGCGAGACTCTGAGATTGTTTTGCGATTTCCCATATCGCAAATTTGAACCTCTTTCCTTTGGATTTCCCGATCTTCGAAACTTCGAAATGGAGTCTTTGTGGTGCTCTGATCTTTTGCCACGCGTCCATCCCTGATTAATTCTGTATCCAACGTTTCAGGTCATTTGTCTATTTTGCATTTCGCGAGTTGGAAGGATAGAACACTTTAAAGAACGTGCAGGTTCTTCCTAATCCAACGATGGTTGGAACTTATGCTCAGATCTGACGCCTCAGATCTATCCTTCTCTTCTATGCATTCATCTTGTCTACAATCTGATCTGACGGTCCTCCTTCTTTTAGGAAATTAAATTGGATCCAACGATCACTGACACTTCTCCTCCCGATCTTAGGCACTGTGTTTGACTCTGCGCTAATTCCTCCTGAGCTTACTTTGTCCTTGTTTTTCCTTCATTGCATACTATGATCTTTCCATTAGTGACAAGAACATACTGCCTGTAAATCATGCCAACCATCCTCTACACTATCTCTTCTGATCTTATTGAGATTTCTCTGCGGCGTCTTCCCAAAATACTTCTGGTTCCCATCTGTTACATTCTTCCTGTACTAAAGCCATCATCACTATTGTAATTTCCATCAATGACAAGCATAATCTACCTATAGAACATGCCAACAATCTCCGCCTTTGGCATTGATGGCAACAAAGGCACCCAGATTCTTTTCTCCCCCTTTGACATCAATGTCAAAGAGAGCATGCTCCCCCTGAGCTATTGCAGTATTTTTAGAATGTATCAGATATTCAATCAATCAATACAAAACTCCCCCTAGCAGGATGAACTTTCTTAGATGTCATATGGGATGACACCCAGCTTTTGTCGGAGATAATCAAATGGTGTCTTGGCTAGGGGTTTAGTAAAGATGTTTGCTATCTATTCTATGGAAGGGATATAATTCAACTGAACAACTCTGTTTGTGACTTATTCTCTGAGAAAATGGTATTTTATTGGGATATGCTTAGTCTTGGAATGAAGAACAAGATTCTTGGAGACATTAATGGCACTAGTGTTATCACAGTGAATTGTAATCGGATCAGTATAGTTTACCTTCAAATATGCAAGAGTTTGAATCATCCACAAGATCTTAGTACAGCAAGTAGCAACAACAATGTACTCTGCTTCTATAGTTGATAAGGAAATAGACCCCTGTTTCTTACTAATCCATGCTACCAACGAGTCTCCCAGGAAAAAGGCACCTCCATTGGTGCTCTTTCTTTCATCTACACAATTTGCCCAATCTCCATCTGAATAAGCAGTTAACTAAAAATTCTGATTTCTGGGATACCATAGACCATAAGTCATTATTCTCTTCAAGTATTTGAATATCCTTTTGACAACTACAAAATGACTTTGTTTAGGAGTAGAATGATAACAACCTACCATTCCAACATCTTGCATTATATCGGGATGGGATGCTGTGATGTATAGAAGATTTCCTATCATTGATCGATATGTCCTTTGATCAACATCGAGTGAAATGTCATCTTTACTGAGCTTGTAACCAACCACCATGGGTGTACTAACAAGAGAGGAGTCCTCCATCTGAAATTTCTTCAACATCTCTTTCAAGTATTTTTCTCGAGATATAAAAATTCCTGCAGAACTCTATTTTACTTGTAAGCCAAGAAAATATGATAGTTCTCCTATAATGGACATCTCAAATTTTGTTTGCATAGAGTTAGCAAACCACTAGATAGATCATTCCTTAGTGCACCCAAAAATAATATCATCTACATAAACCAAAACAACTAATAAATTATCACCTTCAGACTTAATCTAAAGGTTGTTGTCAACAATACCTTTCTTGAATCCTTTATCTTGTAAAAATTTGTCCAATCTATAATACCAAGATCGTGGTGCTTGTTTCAATCCATATAAGGCCTTCTTTAGCTTGCAAACATTATTAGGATTATCTATCAATGAGAATCCTTCAGGTTGCTCCATATATACTTCTTCCTCTAGATCTCCATTAAAAAATGCTAACTTAACATGCATCTGATAAACTTTAAAGTTCTTGTGACATGAATAAGCAAGAAACATTCTGATAGCTTCCAATCTTGCCACTGGTGCAAAAGTTTCATCAAAGTCCTGACCTTCAACTTGTGCATACCCTTTACAGACCAATCCATCTTTATTTCTAACAACTTGTCCTTTTTCATTCATTTTATTCTTGAACACCCATTTGGAACCTATTACATTTTTATCTTCAGGTCTAGGGACAAGCTCCCAAGTATTGTTCTTCTCAATCTGATCAAGCTCTTGATTCATTGCTCTAATCCAATTATCATCCTATCTAGCTTCCTTAAATTTTTTAGGTTTAGTCATAGATAAAAAGGCAACATGAGATTGTTCTGAGTCTTTAATCAATTTCCTTCTTGTCTAAACTCCTTTATTTATATCTCCAATTATCTGATTTTCAGGATGATTCTTTCTAATAATTATGAGAGGTGATTTTGCTTCTTTCTACTGATTTGTGTCAGTCTGAGTATTCATATCCTCATGTGATTCAGATTCTTCCTTTTCTGATCCTTGGACCTGTTCATCTTCATCTTCAACTATATCTTCTATTCTTGGTTCAGAACTGCTTACATTTCTGACTGGGATTTCTTCATCAACTTTTCTGTCTATACAATCAACTAGTTTGTACAGTCTCTTATTGTAGCATCTGTACCCTTTACTATTTGTAGCACAACCCAAAAAGATACCTTCATCAGCCCGGTCATCATATTTGCCAATATTTTCATCATTGTTCTTGATATAACATTTACTCCCAAAAACTTAAAATTCTTGATTGAAGAAGGTCTTCCAAACCATAGTTCATAAGGGGTCTTGTCACTGTGTGGCCTGAGATGAGCTTTGTTAAGGATATGAACAGTTGTATGAATTTCTTCCACCCAATAAGTCTAAGGTATGTTCCTTTCATTCATCATTGATCTTGCCATTTGCTGTACTGATCTATTCTACCTCTCAACAACTCCATTTTGTTGTGGAGTCCTTGGAATTGTGTACTTTCTTTTGATCCCATGTTTATCACATAACTCTTTGAAGTTCCATGAACTAAAATCTCCTCCTCTATCAAACCTTACTGCCTTTAATCTTTTTCCTGTTTTATTCTCAGTCAGAGCCTTAAACACCTTGAATTTTTCAAATGCTTTAGATTTTTCCTTTAAAAAGGCAACCCATGTTAGTCTAGAATAATCATCAATAATCAACATAAAATAGTTTTCTTTTCCTGTACCTTCTTTTCTTGATGGTCCACATAAATCCATATGTACTAACTGGAGAGGTTTTTCTGTTGAGGGAAAGTTTTTAGATTTGAACTGAGTGCAAGTAAGCTTTCCTATTTGGTAGGGTTTACAAACAGAGTCGTATGGCTTTGATATCTTCAGAAGATCCTTTACTACCCCATTGTTTCTGAGATTGATTATATGATCAAAATTTAGGTGTCCAACTCTCTTATGCCACAATCAACTTTCATCATACTTGCTTAACTGACATTCTTCTTTTTCTTCTTTTAACACATAGACATTATTTTTTGTTCTTATCCCTTTTGCAATTAGTTGTCCTAAACTCAAAGCCTTTATTTTACAGTCTTTAGAAGTAAAAACAACTTCACATCCTTTGTCACAAACTTGACTGACACTTAGTAGATTATGTTTCAGACCATCTACAAGCAACACATCTTGAGATTTTCCTTTGCCATTACTTAGGCTTACCATTCCTTTACCCTTTATTTTTCTTGGTGCATCATTTCCAAAAGTTACATTTCCTAATTTGTTTTCACTTAAAGTTAGAAACTTACTTTTGTCTCTAGTCATATGTTTGGAACATCCACTGTCAATATACCAGGGATTCTTTTGTTTTTGGGATGATAATACTAGTCCACACTTGTCATCTGCTTTCTTCTTCCAAACCTTGACATTTTCAGCAGTGGGGATCAAGTCTGGATCGTAATTCCTTAAGCGACAATCTGCAGCTTTATGTCCATAATTATGACAGTTGTAACATTCTGTTTCATTGAATAATAGATCATAATGATTGTTATGCTCATAACTATTGTTGTGTTTCACCTGTGTCCTTCTCCTAGTCATCACATGATTTATGGTCTGTGATTGTTTGTTGCTTGGTTGTCTCAGTCTTTGTTGTGGGAGATAGTTATTCGTTGAGTATCTTGATTGTCCATATCTAAATCTTAAAGAACAATTTATAGCTTTGTGAGCAAAATTAGAGAAGAAAAAACAATATCCATAGAAAAAACCTTTGTACCTTGGAAAAATCTATCTTCTTTGAGGAGGTCGATTTCTTTCATGTCGATAATCTTTCTGATCTACAAATTTGGTTCTGGTACTTTTTCTTTCATTCCTTCTTGGTGGCTGATTTTCTTTCTTTGTTTCTGCAGAGTGATTGTTGTCAATGTTTGAGGATTTGACAAACTTGATGGGTTCTGTATTACTTGGATGATCACTACTTGATCCTTCTTCATATCCCAATCCAGCTTTCAACTTTGGATTTCTTTACTGATTTAGAATGGAGGTTAATCCTTCTAAGGATTTAATACTTGGTACATTTTGGTGATACAACCCCTTAAACTTCTCCATTTCTTTTCTGGTTTTTACTATCTCTTATTCTAAGGCTTCACAACTGGATTTCTTCTCTGACAACTGTTGTTTTAGAATGTCTTCTATTTTCTTTGCCTCTTCTAATTTCACTTTCAGCAGGGCAAAGTCTTCATCAGGTTGTTTACTGTCTTTCTCGAACTGTATCAGCAATTGTTTTTGCTTTCTTCTCTTAATTCTGAGTCTGTCAATTTCTTCTAGTGCAATGATCAGTTCTCCTTCCATATCAACCACAACTTCTTCATCATCATCATCACTTCCTATGATTTTATTATCATAATTCTCTTTGGCCATAAGCATGAATTCATTTGCCTTATCTTCACATGAAGAGTCACTATCGGTGTCTTCTGAGGAATTGTCATTATTTACAACCAAACTTTTCTTCTTATTATATTTATTGTATTTGTACTTCTTTTCATCATCAGAGTTCTGGTCCTTTTTCTGATGGGGACACTTATATGAAAAATGACCTATCTTACCACAGTTAAAGCATTTGAAGGGAAACTTCCCATGATATTTTCCTGATCCTTTCTTTAACCTTCTCACAAATTTTTCCTCAATATCATCTAATTATGAATCAGTATTCTTGTATGCTTTAAAAGATGCTTCTCTAGTACTGGATTTATCTTTGTTAATTCTCATTTCATATGCAGTTAGAGTTCCTTGGAGTTGATCAATGGACAAAATTTTAAGATCACTTAGTTCTTCTATTGCATAGACTTTTGAATTAAATTTATCAAGCAACGATCTTAAAATCTTCTGAACTAAAAATGGTTCTTCAATTTTCTCACCAAGACCCTTCATGGAATTTACAAGTTCTTCAACTCTTAAAAAATACTTGCTAATTGTTTCATCTTCATTCATCTTTAGTTGTTCAAATTTCAATCTATATGTTTGA
>JZKD02S2344528.1:192930-228729 GCA_000966675.3 Picea glauca
TGGATACTATAGAATATTTATCAATTTTTTTTCCAAAATAGCTTCTCCTTTGTTTGTGTTACTTATGAAAAATGTTGAATTCAAGTGGACTAATCTTTGCCAGGAAGCATTTGATGCACTGAAACATCAGTTATCTACAACTCCTATTCTAAGGGGACCTGATTGGGCACTTCCCTTTCATATATCCTCTGATGCTTTGGATACTGCAACAGGAGTTGTCTTGGGACACGAATAAAATCATCTCCATTATGTTATCTACTTCATTAGAAAGAATATGAGTCATGTTGAACTTAACTATACAATTACCGAAAAGGAATTTTTAGCAATTATCTATGCTATTAATAAATTTCGACATTACATCACTGACTATTCTACTTTTGTCCATATTGATCACTTAGCTATTAAATATTTAATGAACAAATCTGTCACAAATGCTCGAGTCACCAGATGGTTACTATTATTACAAGAATTTGATATTACAATTGTGGATCGACCAGGAAAAGAAAATGTAGTTGCTGATTTTCTTTCTCGATTAACACATGATGATAATACTCCAACAGATGATTCCTTTCCTGATGAATATTTATTTGCGGTATCTGCTCACTCACCATGGTATGGAGACATTGCTAATTATTTGGTTGCAGGGAAGTTACCACCACACCTATCTCACTGAGAGAAAATAAAAATCATTCAACAAAGTGCTCGGTATAGCTGGATAAGTGGGTGTCTTTTCTACAAAGGACTTGATCAAGAAATTAGAAGATGCATTAGAGAAGATGAGTTTTATGATTTACTGAAATCTTTTCATGATGGCCCTTGTGGAGTGCATTTTGCTGATAAAAGAACAACACATAAAATTCTTAGGATGGGTTATTATTGGCCCTCACTTTTTAAATATGCAAAGAAATATGTTTGGGCCTGTGATAGATGTCAAATAATGGGTCAACCTATTCATAGAGATGAAATTCCATTAAACCCCGAGGTAGTACTCGAACCATTTGAAAAATGGGCCTTAGACTTTGTAGGACCCATTAACCCTCCATCCAATAAAAAAGTTTATATATTGGTCTACACAGATTATATGACCAAATGGGTGGAGGCTAAAGCACTCCATAGAGCTACTGAAGAAGCCATTCTAGATTTCTTATTTGAAGATATCTTTGTCAAATTTGGAGTGCCTAGAGAATTAGTCACAGATGGAGGACCTCCTTTCACCTCTCATGGTTTTAAATCCACCATTCAAAAATGTCATATTCATCATAGATTGACTACACCATACCACCCCCAAGCCAATGGACAGGTGGAAAGAACAAACAAAGTAACATATGCCATTCTCACAAAAACAGTGAAGGAAAACCGGAAGGATTGGTCTCAAAGGCTCCCTGAAGCATTATGGGCTTACAGAACTACCTGGAGAAATACTACAAGATTCTCCCCCTATGAATTAGTTTATGGAAAAAGTGTTGTCTTTCCTAGGGAATTTGAAATCAAAACCTTAAGGACTGCTTTAGTTGTTAACCTTGAATTGACTGATGCACAGACAGCCAGGTTGCAGTAGCCTAATGAATTGGATGAAAAAAGATTAGATGCCATTCACCAGACAGCTATGATTCAACAAAAAGGAACAAAATGGCATGATAAAATCATCAAGCATAAGCAATTCCAAAAAGATAATTTGGCTTTATTGTATGATTCTTGGTTTAAAGAATTTCAAGGGAAACTACGTACAAGATGGCTAGGACCTTACAAAGTGGATATTGTTTTCCCCAATGGAACAGTAAGGCTCCTAACAATTGATGACTCTAAAACACCGTTATTAGTGAATGGTCATCGGCTCCATCTGTACCAATGCCCCATTTCCAAAGAAGATTTTAGGGCCACATGTGTGGCAGATTCACATTATCTCTTTTTAGAGGAGCCTCCTGCCCCTCATTGCATTTAATTTTTCTGAATTTTATTTCTTTAGTATTAGATTAAATTTCTTTTACTAATAATCCCTGCCAAGGGATGTCATGTTACAATTGATTCTTTTGCAGATTCTCAATCCAGAAAAGGCCTACCAAGAAAGGACAATCTTACTACAAGCATATCAAGCTTCATCTTGTGAAGCATTGCTCCCTCTTTCTTCAATCCATTCATCTTCATTTCCCATTCAACATCCCCATCATTCATCCCCTCTCATTTTTTTTTCCTTTTCCATTCCCCATCTCCATTTTCCCATTGCTGAAACACTACTCTTCAGAAACATTGTTCCCCATTTTCCCATTGCTGAAACACCACTCTCCAACAACATTTTTCCTCATTTTCCCATTGCTGAAACACCACTCTTCAACAACATTTTCCCCATTTTTCCCTTTGCTGAAACACCATTTCTTCAGCAATATTTTCCATTGTTAAAACATCACTCTTCAACAACATTTTTCCATTCTTTTCCTATTGCTGAAACACCACTTTTTCAGCATTTCCCATTTTTCCGTTGCTAAGACATGACTATTCATCATTTCCTGTCATAAAAACATATTCTTCACCTCCTTCGCTTGCACTTCTCCTATTTTTCATACTACATTATGTCCTTTCACTATCTTCTCCCATGATTAAAAAAACCCTTGATACAATTTCTCTCATAATTCCAAAGTTTCTCCCATGATTACTATAGATCTATTATGAACAGGAACTATATTTTTCGAAGTACGAATCAAAGGTACAGATGAGGTATGTAAACTTTATATGTAAATACAATTGAACTATGGCTAATGAGAAGATCCCGATTCATTATTACCATGATCCCCATACACTTAAAGTCATTATTTCAGTCGTAGTTGGGGGGGGAATATTGAAACTTTATGCCATCATTTCACACGAACTGACTACCATCACTTCTTTTTTTATCTCGTCTTTTCACCATCATTTACATGCCCTCATCTGAAAAAATTACTTTGTTCAGGTGCGGTTACTCGACTCTATGACTGTGCACTTTACTAATATGAATAGCTATGGGAGGTTCTGTTATACGATAGGAACCTTCCATGACAACCCTGCTAGAATTGTATCCAAAAGTCTACCAAATCTTTCAGCAGGCAGGTTGGCTGGGTTATTTTCAAAGGCTCCAGGGATTTGATCAACAACAGGTTCTTCAATTTGCTCGAAATATTCAAGAAGATCATTCTATTGTTCAAGGGGTTCAGATTCCAGTCACAGAGGATGATATAGCACAAGTTTTGGGTCTTCCCGTCACTGGCATTTGTTGGTTCAGCCACAAACACATTATTCTTAATGCCTAGTAGGATTTTCTCTTGCCAGGAGAACAAGTTGAGCCTAAAGCCCGGGGTGTTCGACTTAGCTCGTTGCCGCCTCCTTGGCCAAAATTTGCAGAGTTTGTCAAGCACTACCTTACCTGTGAAGGTCGATGCCATGTAGTTTACCAGTATGACTCTGTCTTGTTATCTCATTTACGACATGATAGACTAGTGAATATTCCTTACTATCTGCTTAGATGTCTTAGAAATATGTCACATTATTGTAGATAGGTTAAAAATCCCATCCTTTCCCTCACCCATCACTGTCTCATTTAATTACTCATCCAAAAGGGTTTTTCCCAACAAAACCCTCTCCTAAACAATCCACCCATAAACCCTCAGGAAGCTGTTGAACATCCTGAAAATCCTCATGAAGAGAAACCACAAAAGCTTCCTGACCCTCCGGAAATATCTATTAATCTTCCTACATATCCAATTGATCCAATTAACCCTCCTATCATACCAAGTCCACCCCACAATTTACCAGAATCATCTACTCCTACTATTCATATCCTTAGCGATGATTCTGAAGTAGATAAACCTGATAACCCTCCCTGCTCCATCACTAAGGAAAAACCCACTCACAAAAGAAATAAGCAAACTACTACTTTTCTTGCCTTTTTACCTAAAAGACAAACGAGGGATTCAACCAAAGAAGCAACTACTTCCACTACCCTAAACCCCCAACCCATTTTGCTAAAATCCCATACACCTCCACCCTCCCAAATCCTAGAATTTTTACATGTTCCACCCACGAGCACTGAAACACAAGAACTAGAGGCCCAGGGTGCTGCAACATCATTTTCTTTACATCAAGTAGCTGTCACACAAAAACCAACTACTCATTCAGTAGCTATCACACAAGAACCAAATACTCATTCAGTAGTTGTTACACAAGAACCAGCTATAGTTGTTACACAAGAACTAGCTGCTGAATTTACTCCTGAAATACAAGAATCAGATGCCCAGGGTGCTGCAACATCATTTTATTTACATCAAGTAGCTATCACACAAGAACCAACTACTCATTCAGTAGCTGTCACACAAGAACTAGTTACTCATTCAGTAGTTGTTACACAAGAACCAGCTATAGCTGTTACACAAGAACTAGCTACAGCTAAAACACAAGAACCAACTGCTGACTTTATTCCTGAAATACAAGAATCAGATGCCCAGGGTGCTGCAAAACTATTTTCTTTACATCAAGAAGCTAAAACACAAGAATCAACTGCTGATTTTGTAGCTGCTCCACAAGAACCAACTACTAAGGTTGTGACTGTTACACAAAAACTAGTCACCCCTCTTGATACACCTATGACAGATCAACAACCAAAACCAACAATGGCTTCTCTTTTACAAGAGAATGAGTTTCTAAGATTAGAACTGGAAGCTTACAAGAAAGAGTTGGTAATAGAAAAGGAAGCCTATGACAGGGAACTTAATTTGCATACCTTAGCTCGCGTAGTGGCCATGGCAGAGAAAAACACAAAAGATAATCAGTATAGAGAGTATATGTGCAACCAATGTGGGGATATTTATGATCAAGTAGGCTACAAAGTGGTTCAAATCCCAATACCTGGAGCTTCCCCTGCACCTATGACTTTTTCAGTTAAAAAAGAGGAACACCCTACTGTTACACAAGAACCAGTAGGACCTTCAAAAATTCCAAAAAGGAAAGATAATCTACAGGGACCCTAGCCTACAACAACTGTTAAATCCAAAGCTCCTGTTTTTATTAGTGAAGCTGTTGAAACTCTGCCTATTGATGAATCTGCCCCTCCTAGCAAGATTAGTACCCCTACTTTTGTGGAACAAGCCACTCAGACTCTACTTTAGCCTACCACTTGCGATGCTGGAACACAAACCCAACCATGGAATGAGAAGGTAATAATGAACAAATGGAAAAAGGAGTCTCCTATTACATAGGACAAAAGCTTGTAGGAGCACAAATTACTTTGGCTGAACCACATATATTCAAAGTGGGAAGTTTTGGAGAAAACACATAAAGAATCCCATGCCCATAAGAAGAAGAATGAGGAGTTAAAAAGATAATTTCTCTTGATGTTCGATTTTGTACAAAAATTGTTGGTTGCTAGGAAACCATCCCTAAATTACTCTCTTTTCCTTACAGAATGACTTGCATTCTTTCAGATGAAATCAATCAAAGATGGAAGACCCTATGCAGTGTTCAAACTAGAAGGTTTTGTTCAAAATTTTGTAGAAGCCTCTACTATTGATCAACATCTACTATGTGAGTTATATCTTCATAATGAAGCCATTCCTGAGAATAGACAGCTTAATATTAATCCTCTTGTTGGTGATATCCATATTCGAGCACTCGCCTCCTTCCTTGCCAACCAGATTACGTGGAAGAATGGTTTTCTAGCTACCAGGAATAATGAAGATATCCATCTCCTCTGGATATAGCCATAACCACAGAACCTTACCACCTTTGTTGCAGAATATTATCATTTTTTTAAGAAACTAGGGATGATTCAACATATGCAGAAACTACATGCAAAAGTACTTCAGGATTGTCAAAAATTTATTAAATCCACAGAGACTGCTGCCCTAAAAGAAAATAACATGTTTTCACAACAATCTTCTAAGAAAAGGTAGGAGCACAATCCCTTTAGTCCTACCAATCTTGAGAAAACAATCTTCCGAGTACCCAGTTACATCAAATGTGTCCAGCAATGCGCTGAAAATTGGATAGGTTATCAGTTCCATTTTCCCATTCTGTGGATGCTAGCAGAGAAGTATAAAGTTCATCATAGGTTTCCCAAGAAGGTTGAAGCAGCAGCCTGGAAATGGCTACAGCATGTTCAAGGATTCAGAGCCTCAACAGACAGTACTTTCTACAACTACTGCTTAAGTAATTTGCACGCCGAGAGTCAGTATCCAGATTCTGATTTAGATTGAAGTTGTTTGAGGACATGCAACCTTTTTAATTGGGGGGGATGTTAGGACCCTATAATGTAACTTTTTTCTCATACTTTTTGCTATCATTACATCCTTTTCCCACTCATATTTAATCTTACATTATCACCTTAATCTATTCTTCCAAAGGTATATAACGTTTCTTTTCTTTGCTATAAGTTTAATTTGTTTTACATGTAATTTTACATTACTTTCATACTTATCCATTAATCATAAATATATAGTTTCTAAAACAGTTTGAATATTGTCGTTAATATATCGTTGTTTCTTGAAGACCACGTTGCTGAAACAGTCAAACAATTTGCAATTCCCGTTGCTGAAACAGTCTATAATTTGCGATGCTGAAACAATATTTCACATACAATAGTAACAAGAAAAGATAATTAAAGGAGTTGTTACACTGGATGCAACAACTGTACCTCAATCCAACACCATTACAACCATCATTGCTGCTTGAAGACCACGTTGCTGAAACAATAAAATAGTACGCAAATCCCGTTGCTGAAACAGTCTGTGATTTGCGATAATGAAACAGTATTTCACATACAACAATAACAAGAAAAGATAATTAAAGGAACTATTACACTAGCCGCAACAGCTGTACCTCAAGCCAACACCATTACAACCACTGTAATAACATTTTTCTATGGAAAATCATAATATCCTATTCCAGCATAGAAGATTAGATCAGACTAAGACTAAGATTTGTATGTACACATGTAATTTTATGCTTAATTGTATTAATAGGATTCTCCTCTTTAAATAGAGGAGAAATCAGCATTAGAGGGGAGATTACAGAAGGCTTAGCTATAAGGGAATTACAGAGAAGGAGCGTGTTCACTTTTGATATTGTAACTTGTTACATTGGACAGATGAATAAAAGATCATTTTGAGCATTTCTTCTTAGTTTCCTTTCATTTCTGGGGAATCTTGTGAGAAGGAGAGGGCCCATCTTCTTCAAAAGATTCACCCATTAGTTTTTGTAGTGTGTTAAGTATTGTTTTTATTCATGCCTTGTTAAAACTTTGTTTTGCTGAAATTCTATTTCAACTGATTGTTGCATCATTTTCATACAATTCATTCCTAGGTAATTGTTGATCATTTTGAATGGTAATTCTGTTTGCAGAATGAGTTTATGAAAGTGTGATAGTCAGAGACAGGTGCTGAAGATTTCTACTTTGGGGAATAGGGTCTCATTCTCTGTTACATAACAGTTAGTCTTCTTTGCAGTATGCTGAAAGATTCTTTTTTCCTAGGTTGTTGTTTCTTAATGCAATCCAGGATTCTTCTGATAATTATTTTCCTTTGAATCTTGAATTCTACAATAGATAGATTTTTTTTGCTGTAATTCAAAGTAGAACTTTAGTCTGTTCAAAGCAAGGTGTGATTAGTGTAAATTTTACTACAACTTTGGATTTCTTTTGAGATTGAGCATATACAGTGTGTGATTGCCTTTGAAATAAACAGACTTTCCTGGGTTGACAATTTATGTAACACTTGATTGTTTTAATTAATAAACAATTATAGTGACCAACAATACCAATCTAGTGTGTGATTCCTTAGTGTAATTGCTAGATGTGCAATTTTAGTGTCCTTGTGTGTGATCTTTTTTTCTTCCCAAATCATCTCATAGATAAACAGGTGTTTTTCTGGGTCCTCCGACGATTCTGCTTTGAATTCTGGTAACCTAATGGTGGGATCATTTCCTGCCATCATGAATGATGAACTACTACCTCCGCATGGTGTAGATACTTGACTAATGATTCCTGAAATGGCTCCCCCAGTTGTTGTTCATTGTGTAGATGTACTTCTTGTTTTCTTCCTTCGCCCGAAATTTGACTGTCTAAACGGTGGTGTTCTTTTTGGTGTGTTAGTCGCACATGGGTTGATGGGTTCCACACTGTGATTAATATGGATATGATTGTTTCCTTCTATTCCCACTCTTGGACCTCTCGTATTCCTCTCATATGTTGTGCACAGGATTTCCTCAATCTGCTCCACAGCCCAAAGATCCTCTACCTCTTCTTCATCACTTTCCAAGCCTTCCCTCGTGGCTAAGACTCTCTTCTTGGTGTTCACCTTGTATTGGTAGGGTACTCCACTGCGCGTCTTTCCAACTGTCACGATGATCTTCTTGATCTGGTCATTATCCATCATGATTGGGTCCAAGGGTTCCTCCTTCTTTCCTTTATCCATTTCTCCGTCCATTTTTACTTTTTCTATCAGTGATTCCCCCCTTGCCCCATGCATGCAGGGAAGTTTAGTCGTCTAACTCAATTGTCATTACACCTTTTCTATAGAGAAATATCTTAATAGAAGTATACAGTGATCAAATATACCTTCCTTGAGGCCCTCGTAGAAACTATTTCTCTACTGCGTTGTATGACTTCTCGATATCTATTGCAAGTTCTGTTATAAGTCCTGCTACAACACTGTCAAGACAAAAATCTATTGCGTCGATGAACTTGTTATTTACCTGCTGTAAATTCTCAATTTGAAATGAGGTCCACTCTAACTGTCAGATCCAGTTTTTTGCATGTTTATCCTTCAACCTCAATATCCACTCCTACAATAAGTGTGGAAAATCACAGAAAAATACTTCATGCAGATTAGTAAACACATACTTCTCAAGGTACTTGTGCAGTGTTACTCTAGGTTTTTTTTTATCTTTCTGTGAAAAATCCAACTCCTTTGTCTTCAACAAGCTTTCGATCTTTTCTATTGTGGGATTCCACAGTCTCAACATCCCCTTCTAGTGGTGCATTCTCACCTTCTTGTTGTTTGATTCAGTATTCTTTTGACCCGCCTTCAGCAGATCTTACCCTCTTTTAACAAATTTTCAACAAATCCCCTCTACTCAATCCTATAATGTTCTAATTGGAAAAGGAACCATTTGTTGGTTTGATATATGAGTTTATACCTTTAACATGATTGAACCAGGTTCAATTCTACTGGGGTTCCAACAAAGCCTCTAAAACTATCGGCCCTCCTGGTAAACCAGAAGGCAACGCAGTACACATAGTGCATTTCACTGCACAGTCTCACCCAAGATAGTATTAATGGGTGATTGCAATACTCAAGTGTTTGCAATCCAGGATTAAGTGGAGATCTGAGAGGTGTGCACTGAGAGTTCTATTTAACTTATTAAAGAAATATACGGTCATTCTTAATTATCCATGTAATGTAATCATCTCGTTTATTCATCATGCTAATATCTACTCATAAACATTAAAAGAGACACAAACATTCAATCCCATAACACAGGTTTTACCATGGTTCACCCCATCTTGGGCTACATCCACAAAGATCTCGCTCTTAATCTCTTTTATTATGGTAGTTCCAAAACTACAACGTCGTGCACTTTACAACTCCTCCTCAGCCGGGTCGATATCTATTATGAGGCAGACTAGATCACACCAGGCTCCTCATCCTATGATCTAACCCTCGAGATCTACCCTTCTGGCCCTCTCCAGCTCAACAACTTACAAAATTCGGTCGTATGATAGAGTATTACAAACTAGTTATCAAAACAAGACTCTTCTTCAAAAACCCTCTTATCACGTCTCTCTCAGTCTGAATCTAAAACAACTCTGCTCCTCCAGATCTCCTGGGTATCTATATATATACATTTATGGCTCATCAGCCATTAAAATGTATTAAAAAAATCCTAACCCTAAATTCATTAGGTCTTCCATGCATGCACGCATGCTACTCTTCCTTCCAGTTGTCGCTTTCTTCATGCATGTCTTTCTTCCCAAAATATCCCTTCTTTATGATTTGGCCTACTTCCAATAGTTCCCATTTGTTCTCATTCCTAAATTTTTGCTCGATTTTGACAGAATATCGATAGGCATCTCCTAATGATGATATGTTTAGGAAATACATTTTGGTTTGGATGTACCTATGTAGAGCCCCACAGTATTTCAGAACCAGACATCTCTCATATTCTTTGATACCCAACTTGGTGCGCAAGGTATGGAAAGTATTTGTGAACTTCGACATTGTTTGTCTCTTCTCTTGCCATAGTGTGGTCCATATCATGTATTGGTATTCATAGTTATCAATAGGATATTACTTTTATTTGACCATATCCACAAAAAAATCCCAAGTGGGCTCAGCCCCATATATACAAGATTCCTCTGTGGAAATTTTCTCCCAGTAATTTTCCCACCAATGTTTGACATGGGGGAGAGCCTTGAGTAGTGTGAAGGTGATATTTTCCCTGTTAGAAATTTTTTGAATATATAAGTAACCTTCTAATAGATTTAACCATATTTCTAGGCCATATGCATCTATCTGACCTTCAAATATGGGAATATCAAAATTTACCTGTACCTTGAAGGGAGTTTCATGGCCGCTTGATGAATATGCTTCTCCTGTGGGCATTCATTGAAGGAGCTACGTGAATTTATCCATCATTTCATTCATTTGTCATATGATGGCTTCCTAGAGAAATTTTTTAATAGGATCTCCTGCTCCATCATCTTTCTTTTTGTCCCCCATGGGTTGTTTTCGGGCTCGGCGTGACCGATATTGCAATGGATCGATTGGTCTGAGTCCCAACTTCTTGTACCCAAATCTTGTTGGGGACATGCACGAAGAAAAAATAAATGAAGAGTAGACCGTTATGATACCACGGATCCAGATTATGTTTGGAACGAAATGAAAGCAGAGATATTATGATGAAACACCCATGAAAATTTCCAAAAACATAGAAATACAACAATACTTGATTTCTATTAATGAAAGAATTGTAAAGAGACTGTAAAAATATAGAATGCAATACTCACTTGAATGGTGGCAGCTTTTTCTTTTAGAAGAGATGTGATGACTGTTATCACTCTAGGAAACTCTTCTAGGTTGTATCTCAAAGATGCTTGGTAACTTAACTATTTTTGTAATGGTTCACTCAATGATGGGTAATATTGGATCAAGATGAATATCTAACTCACTAGATTGTATTTTCAAGACTATCTAGGTATATTCAAATAGTACAAGGCTTTCAAGGGATATAATAAGATAAGTGAGAATCAGATAGAACAGAAAGTAATCAAGTCAAATTGATCATATATATATATATATATATATATATATATATAACAATAGATATGATGGGCCTAGAAACTAGTATAACAACCTATGATTCTCTGCTCAATAATCAGATAGTGAGATGTCAGTCAACAATGGATTATGTAAACACAGACAAATAATAACATTCAACTCATAAGAATAGACAGAAAAGAAAGGAGAGATCTGATAACATCAATGAAAAAATCTTGCAAGATGAATATCTATTAGAAATGGTCTCTATTACAACTGCAGCATGGTAGAACTCAAAATCGAACCTCCAGTCTATAAAGTAGATAGGATTTGTATCCTTTACAAGTAGCTTCAGATCCTGAGAAATAGGATCTGGAATACTAAAAATAGTAAAACTGTTACAAAATATTTCAAACAAAAAACAAGGATTTAGTCCACTTCTATAACTTGATTTGTCTTCAAGTCCTTAAGTCTTCGATGGATGCATGAAAATATTTGATGTGTAAAGCTAGGTTGATCTCTTTCTTTGACAGCTGGATGATATCAACAGTTGTAAGGGAACTTCAACAATGATAGGATAACCATCAGTCTATCTAACCTTGCTCAATGCCTCAAAACTATGAAGGAAATCACCAAAATATATGTGGTGATTTGCTTGAACCGTATCATGCCTTATGTCACTAAAATTCCCTTACTTCGAGCTTTAGATCTTTAGAAAATAATTTCCTACATTTTCGACAGCTCCTTCGCCCTGAAGAACGTAAGCTAGCCACCGAAAGCCCTGATTTCTGACGACTAACTGTGTGTTGTTATGTTGATTGTGCCACTGAAAGCCTACGTTTTCCAAAAAGGAAAATGCTTCAAAATTGAGTTTCCTCCTCGATTATTTGGGTTGATTTTCTTACAAATCCACAACAGCCTGTGCTAGGACATGCAAATCTGGGTGTGTAGCAATTCTATCTTTTAACCTTTTAATTTTTCCTGTCAAATGCTTGGCTAGCCACCATAAGCTGTTATAGTATTTTATGATCTTATTCTTCTTCTTCTTTTCCTTTATACTTTCAAGTGGCAATATTTCCAAGGCTGCACTGGTTTCTGAGAAATTCTTTGATAGAGTTTCATATCTAGCCTTTATCACCCTCTCTAGCACTTTCTGCTGTGCTATTTTCTCTTTGAGTTTCTTAATCTCCTTTGATTTGTTATGCTTCTTTTTGCTGCTAGATGCTTCAAATTTTTCAAGACTTGTGATCATCTCAGTCTCTAGTGCTTTCTCCATTGAAAATTCTATACTTTCATCAGCAGGAACTTCTTCTTTTTCTGTTTCTTCATCTGAATCTGTATATGGTAAATTTAGAAAAATTGTCTTATTTGGTGTTGCCTTCTCTGTGTCTTCCTCAAAATCCAACTTCTTCTTTGCTTTTTTGGCCTTTAAACTGGATCCTAGTTCTATTGATGGTTCAGGAGTGATGGCTCTCCTCCTTTTCAAACTACTTTGAGGAGTTAATGATTTCCTACCTGCTCTCTTCTTACCTTCATCAGGTTGAGGTTGTGACTCAAAACCTTCCCAGAATACAAAATGTTCCCATGTCCTTTATTTCTTCTTTAATTGTTCTACAATGATCATATTTACCAAACCAAAATGAAAAAGGGTATTCTGAATATTGTCTAGTTCAGCCTGAACCCTATTGCACATCTTAGTAAGGCTTTTGTGGAAATAGAATGGCATATTTAATGGTGTCTTCCCTATAAAGTGACCCATTAGCTTAAAATGAAAATGATACAACATGACCCTGTCATACCTTCCTTCTACAGTTAAGTATAATTGGATGGCTTTGAGAATAGTTTTCCATTTCCTTTCCAAATGAGAATTAGGAATGTCCTTTTTCCAGATTATGTCTTGAAACTCTAGTTTCAAGTATGGTCTAAATTCCAGGTTTTTTTTTACTGTAGTCTTGAACCTGTTCTGCCCTATCCTTGGCATTCCTTTAGTAGAGGATATGGAAGCCTCATCTACTTGTATATCCAAAGATCCAACTGTGGCCTTTTGCCCATCAAAGGATTTAGAAAAAACTTATGTGATACCCTAGTGGTATTCCTCCTATAGCTTCTCGACATAAGTGAGACAACCTGCATCTGAAAAATACTGGTGGATTTATGGGTGAGATTGAAAATATTGTATGTTTCCTAGCTCCTTCCCCATCTTAAATAACCATGAATTAGTCTGAAAGAACAAAAAAAATTATTTCTTACCAATAGGTAGGAGCTTGTGGGGGAAAGGGGATGAATTATGGTTCTATGAAAATGGTGAAAGAACACCCTTTATAAACTTCCATCATGTGTTGTACTTGAATTCGAATTATAGCATTTGCTGCTGTTGACCAAATTCAAGGATGGGTGAAAAGAAGGTAATGATGGTTGAACAATCTTCGCAGTGATGAGGCCTCAAAACCCTCACATGATCCCCATAACCCTTTTGAAATTATTAACCCATAAACGGTGGCTGAGAATGTGGGATAATACTTTAAAAACCACTTAAGTGGTCATTATGTCTTGATGACATGTGTCCTTTAATCCACATTCAGGCTCGCTTGATGCGTTGTCTACAACCCCTGTTCTGCACTTTCGCCAGCTCTTCTACCTTTTGAAATGTCGTTTGGCTGCCGAAATCTTCCACTTTCACCAGCTCATCTCAAGCTTTAAAACAACATTAGTCATTGAAAACATTTTTTCAGATTTTTTGAAAACAATAAATGTCGAAACGACTTATTTTTGGACTTTATAACTTATTCCCTGTGTTTTGAGGTCGTAATCCACAAAAAATCAGAAATGACAATTATTCATGATGATGACATCACCTAAAAACCAAATAAAATGACAAGAAGGCTTTTAGGAGATAACATATAGCTCCTATTGGGGATGAAAATCTCCCAGTGAGGTTTCAAGAACCTTTATTGACTCAGTAGCCTTCCTATCACCTAAGACTCAAAACTGAATTGACTCAGTATTCCATTGGGCATGGAGTTATTGACACACAAACTGAAGAAAGAAAAACTTAAAATAAAAATTTACAATAGAGCAAGGCTTGAGAAAGCCTTATGAGAAATAGAGTTTGAGAAAACACCCATTGAATGGGCCACCTGTGACTTCTTCACCTTCCATATTTTGGGGAAAAAAAGTGTTGTTATGTTGCACTGATGATATAATAAATGGGCCTATCTAGAGAGTATCAAACTTGCCATGTTTACCCTTTTCCTGCCTTGTTGCATCCCATTTCAAAACTAGATCCCCTGCTTTAAAAATATTTTCCTTCACCCTTCTATCAAAAGTGTCTTTCATATTCCTCTGATGCGATTCAGTCTTTTCAACCAACTATTCTCTGACCTATTGTAATTCGACCAAATGAAAAATCCTCCTAGTAAGATCATTTGGCTCAGAATCAACCTCTTGAAGAAATATGGCCACTGGCAATGCAAGATGGATTGGAAAAACAACTTTTGTGCCATACACCATCTTGAATGGAGATGTATTAATAGATTTATTATTTGTTACTCTATCAGTCCATAAAGCTAACTTTAATTTAGAGTCCCAACTCCTTTGATTTTGATATAGTAATTTTTTAACAATTCTTAGTAGACTCTTATTTGAAGGCTCAGCAAGGCCATTACCTTGTTGATAATAGGGTGTAGAATGAAAGCTTTAAGTGTTTTGATGAGTGCATAGTCTTGTTTTTCAATTGGGTCATATTTGATTTTAGCATCTCTCAAAACCTTGCTATAAAATGCTACTGGTTGCTCATGCCCTTCTTCATTCTTCTATAATAACATTGATTCAATTGTATCATTAGAGGAAAATGAGAAAATATAAAAATCTTTATCAAAATTTTGGCTAATTAAGACAAGGACTGTCATAATAGCTTTTTTGATGGACTCAAAAGAATGCCTGGGTTCTTCTGTCCACTTAACTTCAGAGTCCTTTCTCACCATGCATGTGATATATTTAGTAAGCTCTGCAAAATTTGCAATAAACCTCCTGATGAAATTTATGGTTCCAAGGAAAGATTGTATATCTTTCTTGGATCTTGGGAGAGACAGTTTCTAAATTGCCTCTACTCTTGCTGGATTGAGCTTCACTCCATCAGCAGACACTATATGCTTGAGCAACTTACCTTCTTTTAGTGAAAAATGAGACTTCTTTGGGTTTAAAGCAATGCCATATTTTCTACATTTCAAGAAAGTTTTTCTTAGGTTCTTCAAGTGATCTTCATGGATGTATGAACAAACTGTGATATCATCAAGGTAAATCAAAACAAATTTGTCTTTTTCCGCCACGAATGCAATTTCCATTTCCCTCTAGAAGGTCTCCCGCATTCATCAATCCAAATGGAATTTTTTCTTACATGAATGTACCCCATGGTGTGGTAAAGGTGGTTTTATCTTTATCATCTGGATGGAATTCAATTTGATTATACCCCGAGAAGCCATCGATAAATTACATAACACTAGCTCCAAAAACTTTTTGCAGAATATGTTCCATCTTGGGCAATGGGTAATTATCTTTTCTAGAGCATTTGTTTAAGTTCCTGAAGTTCACACAGAGTCTAATCTCACCATTTTTCTTTCTAATAGGAACAAGGTTGGAAATCCACTCAGAGTATCCGAGAGGGATGATGATCTTGGCATCCAACATTTTTTTGATTTCCTTCTCTATAAAAGGCAACAATATTGGACTGAATGATCTGAGTTTCTGCCTGAACGGTTTGGTGTCTTTGTTCAAAGGAATTTTGTGTTTTATGATATATGTATTATATGTCTTTAGATCACTATACTTCCATGCAAATATATCAGAAAAATATTTTAACAACTCACCATATTCAGATTTTTGTTCCTTTGTCAAGTGAGAAGCTAGATTAACATACTTGGGGTTTTCTTCATTTTCTACATTAAACCGAGACACATCAGAATCTTCCTCCTTATTTTCTACTTTGATGGAAACATCATTATGATAAAAAAAGTCTCTCTAAAGGGACCAGACCTTCCGAGATACGGTTGGTAGAGAGTTACACAATTTCATGAGATCCAATTTTATTTCTAAATTTAGGCCTTCGAGTTTCTTCACTATGCTCATTGTCTTGATAGATTTGTAAATCTGAAAACTCCTCTATCACTCCTAAAAACATACTTAGCTCTGCATCATCCTCAAATACTTCCCATAATTTAAAATTATCAGGTAAAGAAGGCCTGTACTTTACTTGAACTTCATAATATGACTTTGGGAGCAAAGGAGGTATGAAAGTACTAGCTGAAACAACCAATGAATCAGCCAACTGATTCATGGCCCTAGGAATATATGAGATCTTGAATTCAGTCAATGCAACAATCACATTTAGAACCTCATCTTTGTAATATTTCAGCCTCACATGTTTGTCTTGGAAAGACTTATTTACTTGTTGAATGATTAAATCAGCATCTCCAAATGCTTGTAGCCTCTTAATCTTCATTTCTTTTGTAACATTTAAACCTCAGAGAAAATCCTCATATTTTGCAATATTGTTTGTGACTAGGAAATCAAGTTTGAATGAAAAATGTGTAGATTCTTTAGATGGTGAAATAAAAATAACCCCTGCCCCAACAGTCTCCTTAGAACATGCCCCATCAAAGACCATACTCCAAAGATCATTTTCTCCTACTTCTGTGGACTGAAATGTAGGATTTTTTAGTAACAATGAATCTGACAGTGAATCATCAAACTGTAATATGAAATATCCCATACCTATGTCAACTAAGTAAGTAGGATGGTTGGTTGGATTTTGTTCGTCACTGATAAAGTAAGCAAGATCTGACTCTCTGTATAGTCTCCTATTTACTCCTCCAAAAACAGGGATAGTAGCGTATGAGAGGTCCATTTGAAGAGTTCCTCCTAACCTCTTCATCCATGATATTGATAACAAACATCCAAATTTGGGTGGAATATTTTCTATAGCTACATCCATGACCATATTTTTCATATGTGCTTGAGTTAAAGTTACTGCCAAATCTTTGATCAATCCGAGGCATTTCACTTTTCTAGAGTCAAATGAGAAAATATCATGGTAAGTTTTGGTAACTTCTAGTCCAAGCTCATCCATAAATTCCTTTGGTATTAGATTGTGGGAGGCTCCAGAGTCTAGCAGGAAGTTATGCAAAGTTGTGTCATGAAAGTTCAGAGAAATATAAAAACGTGGACAACTTTCATCTCTATCCTCTGTCATTAGACCTAAGACAATGGTGGGCTTGTCATCATATATATTAAGAATATCAGCAGAGGGAGATATAGATTTGGGATCAAGAGTTTTGAGGATATATTTCTTAAATGAATCATTCTTCATTAACTCAACCAAAGGGAGGGGGATCTTGATTTTCTGTATTTCTGCTTCAAAATTGAAACAAGAAGAGGTTTTTTCATAAAGTTTTTCCTCATTTGAAGGGGTTTTCAAAACACTCTGTTGGTCATTAGGAATCTGATTTTTTTGAATTTGTTGCTTGGCAGGGGAAACAGTTTTCTTGGGTGGATCTGGTGCACTCTGTTTGGCAGTGTTGGACTTAGATATTAGATTGTATTTGTTTCCATCATCAGTTTGAAAAACACCATAATCAGTGGAATTTTCATTTATCTGTTCATTTATTAATGCCTCTTAATAATCCTTCTATGTCAGATAAGATTTATTTGCATCATATCCAACACAGTGAATATTATCTTCTTCCTCTTCTTGAAAATCATCCTCAAATTCATCCATCATAGTATTTTGGAGAGGGGATTTTACCCTTTGATCTTCTGTGGGATTTCTCTCTTTCTTCAAGATCTGAAACTGTTGATTATTTCTCCTGAAAGTGTTAGGATTCTGATTTGGATTTCTCTGAGGATTTTCATAGGAACCCTTTCCTTGGGCAGGTTGCTTATTTTCAATATTTATCTTATACATTTATGAGGTTAATGACACTATCATCTTATCCAATTTTTTTATCCTAGGATTTGGAATTGATGAGGAAGAGGCTTTCTCCTTCTGCCTTTTTCTATCAATATTTCCCTTTAATTTATGAGCAACTAAGATATTTGACTCAACTTCAAGGGCAACATCCTGCATCAAGGAAAGTGTAGTAGACCTTATCTCTCTTAGTAGAAAACAAGATTTAGAGTCAAATGAGTTGGCATAAGTGATTTGGGTAGAAGTCTCTGTAGTTTTGATTTCTGTGGGTATTTTACTATACATTCTATTGAATCTCTTGGTGAAATTAGATACAGATTCACCATTCTCTTTCCTTAAGTTTCCAAACTCTGTGATATAGTATATGAATTCTCTCCTGTCTCCCTAGTGTTTTAAGAAGATATCATCCAAATCTTCTATTCTAGCTATAGAACCAACAGGAAGTTCCTTGAACCACTTCCTAGCATGATCGTCCAAGCTCTGGACAAAGACTCTGGTCTAGACATCGGTATCATCTATGTTTAAGTTCTCAACATAGCTATAGAAGGCTTATATATGTTCCTCTGCAGTCACATCCCCCTCTCCTATGAATTTTGGCATATACTTCTGGTAGTCACCAGTGGTCATAGCTACAGGTGCATTTGGCAACACAAGAGGGGAATATCTAGCAGCTAGAATTTGTTTCATTCTGGCCAATGGGGAAGGTGCAACCATAATGACTATTGGTGAGAGAGGTGATAGGATTTTCTCAGATTCTCCAACACTGGGGGGATTTAACTAAAAAAGTGGGGAACTTTCTAATGGGACAAGGGTTTGATAAGAGGCTATGTAGAAATGTGCAAGTTGTTTGGCCAAGTTTTCTTCACTTTTAGTAGAGAGTTCTCGAAGGATGTGCTCTAGAGCAAGGAGGCTAGTGTGAATATCTATATGGTCTTCTTCTTGTTGTGAGTGGAAAGACTACAAATATGAGGAGCTATGACTTCTTTATAAGGTCTCAGATAGTCCTTCAACTAGATTAGAGCCTAAGACTTCTCCTGCAAAGACATTTTCCTCTTGATAAAAAACAATTGGTTCTTCTACAACTGTTACAATTGATCTTTCACTGACATTCTTAGAGGAAAAATATTTAGCATTTTTCGAGACTGATTTCTTAGAATGAGAAAGAGGATTGCTTTTAGTACCTAATTTTTAAGTCAGATCTGGAAATGGTCTTCCTCTTCTGAGAATTAGTTCTGGATTTGGTACTGGCATGACAGGTCATTCTTGTGGAGTCACCCTGGTATTGATCTTCTTTGGAGCCAGGATGAACTTGTGGAGTCACTAGATAGATTATTACAACCAATGTAATGCCTAATCCTTGTCTATCATCAAGGATCCACTTTGTGTCGTCTCCTAGGAAAGATGAGCTTTGATCTCCTTTCCCCGGCAATGGTTCCAATTTGTTATAACGCCAGGATACTCGTCTAGGTTGTATCTCAAATATGCTTGGTAACTTAATTATTTTTGTAATGGTTCACTCAATGATGGGTAATATTGGATCAAGATGAATATCTAACTCACTGGATTGTATTTTCAAGACTGTCTAGGTATATTCAAACAATATAAGGCTTTCAAGGGATATAATCAGATGAGTGGGAATCAGATAAAACAAAAACTAATCACATCAACCTGATCATATATATATATATAACAATAGATATGATGGGCCTAGAAACTAGTATAACAACTTATGATTCTCTGCTCAATAATCAGATAGTGAGATGACAGTCACCAATGGATTATGTAAACACGGACAAAGAATAACATTCAACTCATAAGCATAGACATATAAGAAAGGAGAGATCTGATAACTTCAATGAAAGAAGCTTGCAAGATGAATATCTATTATAAATGGTCTCTATTACAACTACAGCATGGTAGAACTCAAAATCGAACCTCCAGTCTATAAAATTGATAGGACTTATAGCCTTTACAAGCAGTTTCAGATACTAAGAAATCGGATTTGGAATACTAAAAATAGAAAAATTGTTACAAAATCTTTCAAACAAAAAAAATGGATTTAGTCCACCTCTAGAACTCGATTTGTCTTCAGTCCCTTAAGTCTTTGACGACTAGATGAAAATATATGATTTGTAAAGCTAGGTTGATCTCTATCTTTGACAGCTGGATGATCTCAACAGTTGTAAGGGAACTTCAACAATGATAGGATAACCATCAATCTATCTAACCTTGTTCAATGCCTCAAAACTCTAAAGGAAATAGCCAAAATATATGTGGGTACTTTCTTGAACCGTATCATGCCTTATGTCGCTAAAATTCCCTTACTTCGAGCTTCAGATCTTTAGAAAATAATTTCATGCATTTTCGACGGCTCCTTCACCTTGAAGAACATAAGTTAGCCGCCAAAAGCCCTGATTTTTGGTGGCTAACTGTGTGTTGTTATGTTGATTGTGTCGTCGAAAGCCTAGGTTTGCCAAAAAGGAAAACACTTCAAAATTGAGTTTCCTCCTCTATTATTTCAATTCATTTTCTTGCAAATTCACAGTAGCCTATGCTAGGACATGCAGATATGGGTGTGTAGCAATTCTAGCTTTTAACCTTTTAATTTTTCCCTTCAAACGCTTGGCTAACCACCATAAGTTGTTATAGTCTTTTATGATCTTCTTCTTCTTCTTTTTTTCCTTTATACTTTCAAGTTCCAATCTTTCCAAGGCTGCACTGGTTTCTAAGAAATTCTTTGATAGAGTTTCGTATCTGGACTTTATCACCCTCTCTAACACTTCCTATTGTGCTATTTTCTCTTTGAGTTTCTTAATATCCTTTGATTTGTTCTGCTTCTTTTTGCTGCTAGATGCTTCACCTTTTTCAAGACATGTGAGCATCTCAGTTTCTGGTGCTTGCTCCATGGAAAATTCTATACTTTCATCAGCGGGAACTTCTTCTTTTTCTGGTTCTTTATATGAATCTGTATATGGTAAATTTAGCAAATTTGTCTTATTTGGTGCTCCCTTCTCTGTGTCTTCCTCAAATTCTAGCTTCTTCTTTGCTTTTTTGGCCTTTGAACTGGATCCTAGTTCTTTTGATGGTTCAGGAGTGATGGCTCTCCTCCTTTTCAAACTGCTTTGAGTAGTCAATGATTTCTTACCTGCTCTCTTCTTACCTTCATCAGGTTGAGGTTGTGACTCAAAAACTTCCCAGAATACAAAATGTTCCCATGTCCTTTCTTTCTTCTTTAATTGTTCTACAATGATCATATTTACCAAACCAAAATGAAAAAGGGTATTCTGAATACTATCTGGTTCAGCCCGAACCCTGTTGCACATCTTAGTAAGGCTTTTGTGGAAATAGAATGGTATATTTAATGGTGTCTTCCCTGTAAAGTGATCCATTATCTTAAAATGATATAGCATGACCCTGTCATACCTTCCTTCTGCAATTATGTATAATTGGATGGCTTTGAGAAGAGTTTTCCATTTCCTTTCCAAATGAGAACTGGGAATGTCCTTTTTCCATATTATGTCTTGAAACTCTGGTTTCAAGTATGGTCTAAATTCCAAGTTTTTTGTGACTGTAGTCTTGAACCAGTTCTGCCCTATCCTTGGCATACTTGTAGCAGAGGCTATGGTAGCCTCATCTGCTTATATCTCTAAAGATGCAATTGTGGCCTTTTTCCCATCAAAGGATTTAGAAAAAAATTATGTGATACCCTAGTGGTATCCCTCTTGTATCTTTTCAACATAAGTGAGAACACCTGCATATGAAAAATACTGGTGGATTTATGGGTGAGATTGCAAATATTGTATGATGTTCACCGCCTTCCTGAGAGGTGGACCTCCTCACTTTTTCCCCATTTGCAATAACCATGAATTAGTCTGAAAGACCAGAAACAACTATTTCTTACCAATAGGCAGGAGCTTGTGGGAGAAAGTGGTTGACTTCTGTGTTATCAAAATGGTGAAAGAAGACCCTTTATAAACTTTCATCTCAGGTTGTACTTGAATTTGAATGATGGCATTTGTTGGTGATGACAAAATTCAAGGATGGGTGAAAATAAGGTAATGATGGATGAACAGTCTCTGGAGTGATGAGGCCCCGAAAACCGTGCATAATCCCCATAACCGTTTTGAAATGATTAACTCGTAAACGGTGGCTGAGAACATGGGATAATACTTTAAAAACCACTTAAGTGGTCATTATGTCTTGATGACATGTGCCCCTTAATCCACATTTAGGCTCGCTTGATGCACTGTCTACAAATCCTGTTCCTGCACTCTAAACGACTCTTTTGCCTTTTGAAATGTCGTTTGGCCGCCGAAATCTTGCACTTTCGCCGACTCATCTCAAGCTTTAAAACAACATCATCCGCTAAAAAGTTTTTTTCTGATTTTTTGAAAACAATAAATGTCAAATCGACTTATTTTTGGACTTTATAACTTATTCCCTATGTTTTGAGGTCGTAACCCACAAAAAATAAAAAATGACAATTATTCATGATGATGCCATCACCTAAAAAAAAAAAAATGACAAGAAGGTTTCTAGGAGATAACATATGGCTCCTATTGGGGATGAAAACCTCCCAGTGAGGTTTCAAGAACCTTTATTGACTCATTATCCTTCCTATTTGAAGACTCTTATCTAATAATTTTTTAACAATTCTTACCAAACTCTCATTTGAAGACTCAGCAAGGCCATTTCCTTGTGGATAATAGGTTGTAGAATGAACTATATGGATTCCCATGTCCTCACACAACTTTACCAAGGATTTATCATAGAATGTTTTTGCATTTTCTGTAACAATCCTTTTTGGAAAGCCAAACCTAGCAAAAATATGATCATATAGAAAGTTAATGAATACTGTATGGTTAGAATTCCTAGTGGCAATGGATTCAATCCCTTTCGTGAAGTAATTAGTAGCAACAAGAATCCATCTGTGTTGATTTCTAGAAGGTGGATGTATTTCTCCAATGAAATCCAACCCCGATTGTTGGAAAGGGCCTATAACCACAATAGGTTTAAGGGGCAGAGACTTCAACTACTGCTTACCTGAAAACATCTGGAATTTATCACATGATTTAACAAATGCACATACATCAGAAAATAGAGAAGGCCAATAATAACCAACTCTCAAAATATTATGAGAAGTGGTTTTCCAATAATGGTGTCCAACACATTCACTGTTATGAAACTCTGTCATGATCTGTACTGATTCATCTTTGTTAATGCATCTCAACAATACACCTAAAGGATGTTTCTAAAACAAGATCTTGTCACTAATGAAGAATTTAATGGCCTTAAGTTTTAAATCTCTCACCTGTGTTTTTCTCATGTCCGGAGGAGCTACAAGATTCTACAAAAAATAGATAATGTGATTGTACCATTCACAGTCAACCAAGTGAGGGGATACCTGCAAATCGTAAGTGAGTTTCTCTTCTGAGATCTGAGACTGCATGCTCTTTTCATTTACCCCAACAAAATTTATCCCTAGCATTTTACAATTTTTGTTTGCAAGAAGTTTGGCAAGCCCTTGGCCTCTGACAAGTTTGACTGGCTTAATCTCAATATCAAATTCAATCATTTTAGAAATCCACTTTCTTCTATTCCCGTCAATGTCAGGATGAACTAAGACATCTTTCATGGAACTGGAAGGGACATATGCTATTACCTTGGCCTGTAGTATATAGATCCTGAAAGCTTTAAGTGATTTCCTGAGTGCATAGTCCTGTTTTTCAATTGGGTCATATTTGATTTCAGCATCTCTCAAAACCTTTCTATAAAATGCTACTGGTTGCTCATGCCCTTCTTCATTCTTCTATAACAACACTGATTCAATTGTATCATCGGAGGAAAATGAGAAAATATAAAAATCTTTATCAAAATTTTGGCTAGTTAAGACAAGGATTGTCATAATAGATTTTTTGATGGACTCAAAAGAATGCCTGGCTTCTTCTATCCACTTAACTTTAGAGTCCTTTCTTAACATGCATGTGATATATTTAGTAAGATCTGTAAAATTTGCAATAAACCTCCTGATGAAATTTATGGTTCCAAGGAAAGATTGGATATCTTTCTTGGATCTTGGGAGAGACAATTTCTGAATTGCCTCTACTCTTGCTGGATCAATCTTCACTCCATCAGCAGACACAATATTCCTGAGAATATTAACTTCTCAGAGTGAAAAATGAGACTTCTTTGGGTTTAAAGAAATGCCATATTTTGTACATTTCAAGAAAGATTTTCTTAGGTACTGCAAGTGATCTTCATGGCTGTATGAAAAAACTGTGATATCATCAAGGTAAATCAAAACAAATTTGTCTTTTTCCCGCACGAATGCAATGTCCATTTCCCTCTGGAAGGTGTCTCCCGCATTCATCAATCCAAATGGCATTTTTTCGTAAATGAATGTACCCCATGGTGTGGTAAAGGTTATTTTCTCTTTATCATCTGGATCGAATTAAATTTGATTATACCCCGAAAAGCCATTGATAAATGACATGACACTAGCTCCAGAAACTTTTTGCAGAATATGTCCCATCTTGGGCAATGGGTAATTATCTTTTCTAGAGAATTTATTTAATTTCATGAAGTCCACACAGAGTCTAATATCACCATTTTTCTTTCTAACAGGAACAAGGTTCGTAATCCACTCAGAGTATCTGAGAGGGATGATGATCTTGGCATCCAACATTTTTTTTATTTCCTTCTCCATAAAAGGAAACAATATTGGACTGAATGATCTGAGTTTCTGCCTTAATGGTTTGGTGTCTTTGTTCAAAGGAATTTTGTGTTGTATGATATCTATATTATATGTCTTTAGATCACTATACTGCCATGCAAATATATAAAAAAATTCTTTTAATGACTCACCATATTCATATTTCTGTTGCTAGGTCAAGTGAGAAGCTAGATTAACATACTTGGGGTTTTCTTCATTTGCTACATTAAACTGAGACACATCATAATATTCCTCCTTTTCTAGTTTTATGGCAACATAATTATGATCAAAAAGTCTCTCTAAATGGACCAGACCTTTGGGGATACGGTTGGTAGAGAGCTGTACAATTTCATGAGCTCCAATTTTATTTCTAAATTTAGGCCTTCGACTTTCTTCACTATGCTCATTGTCCTGTTTGATTTGTAAATATGAAAACTCCTCTATCACTCCCATAAACCTTCTTAGCTCTGCATCATCCTCAAATACTTTCCATAATTTAACATTATTAGGTAAAGAAAGCATGTACTTTACCTGAACTTCATAATGCGACTTTGGGAGCAAAGGAGGTATGAAAGTATTGGTTGAAACAACCAATGAATCAACCAATTGATTCATGGCCCTAGGAATATATGAGATCTTGAATTCAGTGAACACAACAATCACATTTATAACCTCATCTCTGTAATCTTTTAGCCTCACATGTTTGGCTTGGAAAGACTTATTTACTTGTTGAAAGATTAAATCAACATCTCCATATGCTTCTAGCCTCTTAATCTTCATTTCTTTTGCAACATTTAAACCTAAGGGCAAAGCCTCATATTCTACAATATTATTTGTGACTTGGAAATCAAGTTTGAATGACAAATGTGTAGCTTCTTTATATGGTGAAATAAAAACAACCCCTACCCCAGTAGTATCCTTAGAACATGCCCCGTAAAATAACATACTCCAAATATCATTTTCCCCTACTTCTGTGGACTGAAATGCAGGATTTTTGAGTAACAATGAATTTGACAGTGAATCATCAAACTGTAATATGAAATATCCCATACCTGTGTCAACTGAGTAAATAGGATGGTTGGATGGATTTTGTTCACCACTGATAATGTAAGCAAGTTGTGACTCTCTGTATAGTCTCTTGTTTACTCCTCCAAAAACAAGGATAGTAGTGTATGAGAGGTCCATTTGAAGAGTTCCTCTTAACCTCTTCATCCATGATCTTGATAACAAACATCCAAATTTGGGTGGAATATCTGCTACAACTACATCCATGACCATAGTTTTCATAGGTTCTTGATTTAAAGTTACTACCAAATCTCTGATCAATCCGAGGCATTTAACTTTTCTAGAGTCAAATGAGAAAAGATCATGGTAATTTTTGGTAACTTCTAGTCCAAGCTCATCCATAACTGCCTTTGGAATTAGATTGTGGGAGGCTCTAGAGTCTAGCAGGCAGTTATGCAAAGTTGTGTCATGAAAGTTCATAGAAATATAAAAAGGTGGACAACTTTCATCTCTATCCTCTATCATTTGAGCTAAGACAATGGTGGGCTTGTCATCATATATATTAAGAATATCATCAGAGGGAGATATAGATTTGGGATCGAGAGTTATGAGGATATATTTCTTAAATGAATCATTCTTCATTAACTCAACCAAAGGTATGGGGATCTTGAATTTCTATAATTCATCTTCAAAATTGAAAGAATAAGAGGTTTTGTCAGAAAGTTTTGCCTCATTTGAAGGGGCTTTCAAAACACTCTGTTGGTCATCAAGAATCTGATTTTTTTGAATTCATTGCTTGGCAGGGGCAACAGTTTTCTTGGGTGGATCTGTTGCACTCTGTTTGGCAGCATTGGACTTAGATATTAGATTGTATTTGCTTCCATCATCAGTTTGAAAAACACCATAATTAGCGGAATTTTCATTTACCTGTTCATTTATTAATGCCTCTTCATAATCCTTCTTTGTCAGAAAAGTTTTATTTGCATCATCTCCAACACAGTGAATATTATCTTCTTCCTCTTCTTGAAAATCATCCTCAAATTCATCCATCATAGTATTTTGGAGAGGGGCTTTTACCCTTTGATCTTCTATGGGATTTCTCTCTTTCGTCAAGATCTGAAACTATTGATTATTTCTCCTAAAAGTGTTAGGATTCTGATTTGGATTTCTGTGAGGATTTTCATAGGAACTTTTCCCCTGGGCATGCTGCTTATTTTCAATCTTTAGCTTAGACATTTCTGAGGTTAATGACCCTAGCATCTTAGCCAATTTGTCTATCTTAGGATTTGGAATTGATGAGGAAGAGGCTTCCTCCTTCTTCCTTTTCTATCAATATTTCTTTTTAATTTATGAGTAGCTGAGATATTTGACTCAACTTCAAGGGAAACATCTTGCATCAAGGAAAGTGTAGTAGACCTTCTCTCTCTTAGTAGCAAATAGAATTCAGAGTCAAATGAGTTGGCATAAGTGATTTGGGCAGAAGTCTCTGTAGGTTTGATTTCTGCGAGTATTTTACTATACATTCTATTGAATCTATTGGTGAAATCAGATACAGATTCACCATTTTCTTTCCTTAAGTTTCCAAACTCCGTGATATAGTATAAGAAGTCTTGCCTATCTCCCCTATTTTTTAAGAAGATATCATCCAACTCTTCTATTCCAGCTATAGAACCAATAGGAAGTTCCTTGAACCACTTCCTAGCATGACCGTCCAAGCTATGGACAAAGACTCTGGTTCAAACATCAACATCCTCTATGTTTAAGTTCTTAGCATAGTTATAGAAGGCTTCTATATGTTCCTTTGCAATGACATCCCCCTCTCCTATGAATTTTGGCATATACTTCTGGTAGTTACCAGTGGGCATAGCTGCAGGTGAATTTGGCAACACAAGATGGGCATATCTAGGAGCTAGAATTTGTTGCATTCTGTTCAATGGGGCAGGTGCAACCATAATGACTATTGGTGAGAGAGGTGATAGGATTTTCTCAGATTCTCCAACACTGGGGGGATTTAACTGAAAAAGGGGGGAACTTTCTGATGGGACAAGGGTTTGATAAGAGGCTATGTAGAAATGTGCAAGTTGTTTGGCCAAGTTTTCTTCACCTTTAGCAGAGAGTTCTCTAAGAATGTGCTCTACAACAAGGAGGCTAGTGTGAATATCTATATGGCCTTCTACTTGTTGTGAGTGGAAAGACTCAAAAAATGAGGAGCTATGACTTCTTTCTAAGGTCTCAGATAGTCCTTCAACTAGATTAGATCCTAATACTTCTCCTACAAAGACATTTTCCACTTAATAAAAAAAAATTGGTTCTTCTATAGCTGTTACAATTGATCTTTCACTAGCAATCTTAGAGGAAGAAGATTCATCGTTTTCCGAGACTGATTTCTTAGAATGAGAAAGAGGATTACTTTTAGTACCTGATTTTGAAGTCTAATCTGGAAATGGTCTTCCTCTTCTGAGAACCAATTTTGGATTGGGTACTGGCATGACAGGTGATTCTTGTGGATTCGCCCTGGTATTGATCTTCTTTGGAGCTAGGATGAACTTGTGGAGTCACCAGAAGGATGATTACAACCAATGTAATGTCCAATCCTTGTCTATCATCAAGGATCAACTCTGTGTCATCTCCTAGGAAAGTTGAGCTTCGATCTCCTCTCCCCAGCAACGACGCTAATTTGTTATCACTCTAGGAAACTCTTCTATGTTGTTTCCCAAACATGCCTAGTAACTTAACTATTTTTGTAATGGTTCACTTAATGATGGGTAATATTGGATCAAGATGAATACCTAACTCACTAGATTGCATTTTCAAGACTGTCTAGGTATATTCGAACAATACAAGGCTTTCAATGGATATAATCAGATAAGTGGGAATCGGATAGAACATAAACTAATCATGTCAACCTAATCATATATATACATATAATAATAGATATGATGGGCCTAGAAACTAGTATAACAACTTATGATTCTCTACTCATTAATCAGATAGTGAGATGACAGTTACCAATGGATTATGTAAACAAAGATAAAGAATAACATTCAACTCATAAGCATAGATAGATAATAAAGGAGAGATATGATAACATCAATGAAAGAAGCCTGCAAGATGAATATCTATTAGAAATGGTCTCTATTAGAAATGCAGCATGGTAGAACTCAAAATCAAACCTGCAGTCTATAAAATCGATAGGCTTTATAGCCTTTACAAGCAGTTTCAGATGCTGAGAAATTGGATCCAGAGTAATAAAAATAGAAAAACTGTTACAAAATCTTTCAAACAAAAAAAATGAATTTAATCCACTTCTAAAACTCGATTTGTCTTCAATCCCTTAATTCTTTGACGACTGCATGAAAATCTCTGATGTGTAAAGCTAGGCTGATCTCTGTCATTAACAATTGGATGATCTCAACAGCTGTAAGGGAACTTCAACAGTGATAGGATAACCATCATTCTATCTAACCTTGTTCAATGCCTCAAAATTATGAAGGAAATTGCCAAAATATATGTGGGGATTTGCTTGAACTGTATCATGCCTTATGTCGCTAAAATTCCCTTACTTCGAGCTTTAGATCTTTAGAAAAAAAAATCCTTCATTTTCAGCGGCTCCTTCGCCCTGAAGAATGCTAGTTAGCCGCCGAAAGCCCTGATTTTTGGTGGCTAACTGTGTGTTGTTATGTTGATTGTGTCGTTGAAAGCCTAGGTTTGCCAAAAAGGAAAACACTTCAAAATTGAGTTTCCTCCTCGATTATTTGGGTTGATTTTCTTGCAAATTCACAACAGCCTGTGCTAGGACATGCAGATATAGGTGCGTAGCAATTCTAGCTTTTAACCTTTTCATTTTTCCCTTCAAATGCTTGGCTAGCCACCATAAGTTGTTATAGTCTTTTATGATCTTCTTCTTCTTCTTATCTTCCTTTATAATTTCAAGTGCCAATCTTTCCAAGGCTGCACTGGTTTCTAAGAAATTCTTTGATAGATTTTCGTATCTGGCCTTTATCACCCTCTCTAGCACTTCTTGTTGTGCTATTTTCTCTTTGAGTTTCTTAATATCCTTTGATTTGTTTTTCTTCTTTTTACTACTAGATGCTTCACCTTTTTCAAGACTTGTGAGCATCTCAGTCTCTCGTGCTTACTACATGGAAAATTCTATACTTTCATCAGCAGGAACTTCTTCTTTTTTTGGTTCTTCATCTGAATCTGTATATGGTAAATTTAGCAAATTTGTCTTATTTGGTGTTGTCTTCTCTATGTCTTCCTCAAAATCCATCCTCTTCTTTGCTTTTTTGGCCTTTGAACTGGATCCTAGTTCTGCTGATGGTTCAGAAGTGATGGCTCTCCTCCTTTTCAAACTGCTTTGAGGAGTCAATGATTTCTTACTTGCTCTCTTCTTACCTTCATTAGGTTGAGGTTGTGACTCAAAACCTTCCGAGAATACAAAATGTTCCCATGTCCTTTCTTTCTTTTTTAATTGTTCTACAATGATCATCTTTACCAAACCAAAATAAAAAAGGGTATTCTGAATACTGTCTAGTTCAACTCGAACCTTGTTGCACATCTTAGTAAGGCTTTTGTGGAAATAGAATGGAAGATTTAATGGTGTCTTCCCTGTAAAGTGATCCAATAGCTTAAAATGATACAGCACAACCCTGTCATACCTTCCTTCTGTAGTTATGTATAATTGTATGGCTTTGTGAAGAGTTTGCCATTTCCTTTCCAAACGAGAACTAGGAATGTCCTTTTTCCAAATTATGTCTTGAAACTCTGGTTTCAGGTATGGTATAAATTCTAGGTTTTTTCTGACTGTAGTCTTGAACCAGTTCTTCCCTATCCTTGGCATACCTGTAGTAGAGGCTATGGCAGCCTCATCTACTTGTATCTCCAAAGATACAACTGTGGCTTTTTTCCCATCAAAGGATTTAGCAAAAAATTCTGTGATACCCTCGTGGTATACCTCTTATAGCTTCTCAACATAAGTGGGACAACCTGCATCTAAAAAATATTGGTGGATTTCTGGGTGAGATTGCAAATAATGTATGATGTTCAGCTCCTTCCTAAGAGGTGGACCTCCTCGCTTTTTCCCCATCTGCAATAACCACGAATTAGTCTGAAAGACCAGAAACAATTATTTATTACCAATAGGCAGGAGCTTGTGGGAGAAAGTGGTTGACTTTTGTGTTATCAAAATGGTGAAAGGACGCCCTTTATAAACTTCCATCATGCATTGTACTTGAATTCACATGATGGCATTTGCTGGTGTTGACAAAATTCGGGGATGGGTGAAAAAAAGGTAATGATGGTTGAACAATCTCTGGAGTGATGAGGCCTCAAAACCCTCGCATGATCCCCATAACCCTTTTGAAATGATTAACCCATAAACAGTGGCTGAGAACGTGGGATAATACTTTAAAAACCACTTAAGTGGTCATTATGTCTTGATGACATGTGTCCTTTAATCCACATTCAGGATTGCTTGATGTGTTGTCTACAAGCCCTGTTCTACACTTTCACTGGCTCTTCTTCCTTTTGAAATGTCATTTGGACGCCGAAATCTTGCACTTTCGCCGGCTCATCTCAAGCTTTAAAACAACATTAGCCGCCAAAAAGTTTTTTTCAGATTTTTTGAAAACAATAAATGTCAAATCGACTTATTTTTGGACTTTATAACTTATTCCCTATTTTTTGAGGCCGTAACCCATAAATAATCAGAAATGACAATTATTCATGATGATGCCATCACCTAAAAACCAAATAAAATGACAAGCATGTTTTTAGGAGATAACAACGACTACACTTATTCACCAGAAGATCATTACAATGAGGATCCGAAGGATTTTTTATGTTAAACATGAATTCCAAAACCCTAGACATCCAAAAACCTAACCCTGGGAGATGAAACGCCAAAAGTCACGTGGGCCCCGTTTGGGTAAGTTAGTACATTAACTTCCCAGGGTCGTAACTTTTGCATATGATCTCTGTTTTAGGCGTGTGATAGCCAGTTGGAAATGTCTTTTCGATAAATATACATTACACCGTCAAACTCCAACTCTATCTATAGTTTTATTGTGGAGAGACAAAATAACATTTTTTAGGGCCCCAAAATGTCTCTAGAAGTACAAGATGTGTTGACATGAAAACATACAAAATAATCCAATTGGATTAGGTGAGAGGCCACCAGTATCCACCTGGAATATTTGTAGGGCTTCAGAAAACCCCATAAGTGTAGAACCCATAATTAAAAAGAAGTACATAAGGACATGCTCAACTAAAAAGTGATAAGAGGAGCCAGTTGGAACAGGTTGAGGTTGGTGGCCACCAATATCCCCCTGGATCAATTACACCTAGTTTTAGCTTAAGGTTTACTTGAATTATTATTTTCTTGGGATGAGTAGACTAGGCTATGCTTTAATTGTGCATTTTTAACATAGTTGCTGACTTAACAAGAACTGTGACCTCAAAATGAGAAGATTGGCCCAAAAAACCCATATTTTTAGGTTCAAAACACCAAAATCAACCCTCATTTCAAAAAATGGTGCTACTAGTAAGCACCCTTTGTTTGGAGCATGGTTAAAACTAAAACTTGTTCAAAATAGTTTCCTTGAAAACCAATACCATTACAAAAAATTGACCCTCAAATTGAAAAGTTGTGTTTCAAGTAGCACCAATTTTATTTTCAGTTAAAATTACAACTTAATTCGAACTACAACCTTGACAACTAGTACCATTGCAAATAAAAAATTAAAATTGACTTCTAAATCAAAAGTGGTATTACTTGTTTTCTTTTTTTGATTTACATGAAAAAATAAACAAATTGAAAAAGGACTATATAAACAAGTTGAAAAACACCCTTTTTTCAAAAAGAAAATGAGTAACACAAATTTAAAAAAAAAAATTGACAATTGTTTTTGAAAAGAAAAAAAAAACACCCAAAAACATTTTTTTTTAAATTAAAAATAAAAGTAAAATGAAACTCCAAAAAAAAATTTAAAATTAATTAGAAAAAAAAAATACCAAAAACTATAAGAAATAGGGGGAAGGGTGATTCCCGGAATTTCTCCTCCCCCCACCCACATCCACTCATCCCATTGCCACTCCTCCCCCTCCCTCCCTCCTCCCCCTCCCCCACTCCCACTCCACCTCCCTGCCCCTCCCTCCCCTCATCACTTATGAAAAACAAAAATAATAGGTAGGTTCAATGGGCGGTGAGGGGAGGGAGGGGGAGGGGGGGTGGAGGGAGGGGAACATGATGGGAGGCAAAGGGGAAGTGGTGAAGGATGCAGAAAGGAGAGGTTAAAGGGAACAACGAGGTAGGGAGGGGCATGGGGAGGGGGTGAGGAGGGAGGGGGAGACAAGGGAAGGGGGAGGGGGAGGGGAAGTGGGGTGCAAGGGGGAGATGAGGGGTCAAAGGGAGGGAGGGGATGGATCAAAAGGAGGGATGGGGAGAGGGTATGGTGGGTGAGGGTGGGGAGAGGGGTGATTCTGGGAACCACCCTCCTCCCCATTGATTGTAGTTTTTATTTTTTAATTAATTAATTAATTAATTATTCTATTTATTTATTGTTTTTATTATTTATTTCTTTTTTGGGGGGTGGCTGGGGGCGGGGGTTCATTTAAAAAAAAAAAATTGTTTTTTGTATTTTTAAAATTGTTAAAAAAACTATTTTTTTAGATATTTTCTCATTTTTTTCAAACAAATTGTGTTACTCATTTTCTTTTTAAAACAAAAGGTGTATTTTTTCTTTAAAGGAAAACTTGTTTATGGAGTCCTTTTTCCATTCGTTTTTTTTATGTAGATTAAAAAAAAAAAATCCGAAGGAATACCACTTCTTTCAATTTAGGAGCTGATTTTACATTTTTTTTATTTGTGACAGTACTAGTTTTCAAGTCCATGGTTCAAATTAAGTCGTAATTTATATTAAAAAAAAAATTGGTGCTACTAGAAGCATCAATTTTTTACTTGATGGGATGCAATAGACATGGGTGGTGGGAGGGGCAATTCCTAGAATTTGTTTTGATTTTTTTCAAACACAATTTTTATTTTTTTAAAAATTTGCGTTACTCATTTTCTTTTTGATGGTACGAGTTATCAAGGCCACAATTTGAATTAATTTGTAATTTTAACTTTGCAAAAAAATGGCTCTGCTCGAAGCATCACTTTCCGACCTTGAGGGTCACTTTTCCTCAATAGTACTGGTTTTCAAGGAAACGATTTCAAAAAACTCACATGTTTTACCACCCTAAAAAAAGGTGTTACTGATAGCATCAACTTTTGAAATGGAGGTAAAAATATATGTTAAATATGACCTCTAAAAAAATGAGAACTCTAGTTCTCGTTAAGTTGGTAACTTTGTTTTGTGAACCAATCCACCAACAAAATTTGTTTAGTTACTTCATGTTATATTTTCCCATTCACAATTCCCAACAAATTGATATTAAAATTTACAAAATGAATTCCTATGATGTTTTTAATCTTGATCTTAAGATTAAGCTAGTGGAAAAATATAAAGTGATAAAGAAAGAGGAAAAAAATAGCTATTGAACAAGAGAATGCATCATGTCCATTTGAAGTAGTTAGATATAGAGATTGATATAGAGAATGTTTTTTTTTCCACTTCACTTGAAATAAAACCTACCCCATCTACATCCCCACAAGTGCCCCTAAAAGAAATTTTAAAAGAAGGAAAACAAATGAAGAGGAACCTTGTTAATGCTTCTACTAGTGTCATGAAACACGCAATTGTTGAAAACTTTCCATAAAAAGAATAATTGCTACTAAATGAAGTGGAAATAAGTATTAACAATTTAAGCACGAGGTCTACATATTTTACATATTTTAGTAAATCTATGGATGAAGGAAAAAAGAGAACAACAAAATTGTAATAGAATGATTTCCTCACTACTTGTACCATCTATCCAAAATCATTAAGAAGGATAGGCTCCAGGACGAGGAAGAACATGAATGTATGGGTACGCCTAGTATGTTACCAAGACCTATCTCTTTATAATTATTTACATCAATTCTCATAATGTAAATTATGGGAAATTGGGAGAGAAGAATGGAAGTAGTTTAAAGAAACCAAAGTAAACAAGTGATGAATTGGAGTAGTAAATGCTTCAAAATATGGATGATTTAAATGGGATAGTGACTCATCTTGGCGGACCTCCCTATCTTCAAACAAGGGGTTTTATTCACTAAAAAATCATATAAAGTTTGAGTAGATGGTGACCAGAACGATCTTGGAAAAGATTTAGAGGGAAAATAAAAAGTGGAGCTTGCTTACAAATTACAAAGTGCTTAACTTCTATGGTACTAGAGAATGATAGATTTATAATCATCCTAGAACCATCAAAATAAGTCTACCAAAATTAGAAAAAAGTTACATGAATATTCTTATTAAAAGTATCATTACTATGAGCCCATGGAAGAATCATATCGCACAGGCTGGGTAGATTGCTCTTGCATCTCAAAATCCACCTCAATAAATACCACCAAATCCTTTCATTCCTCTAATTAAGTAACACATTTTTCTTATACAATAAGAATACATGTTTGCCATGCATTGAGAATTTAGTCTCTAACTAAATTTTTGTTGGAGAAAAAAAGGTGAACATGCACCATATTTGAAACTAATAACAAAAATCATTTTGTTAATGAAAAATAATTTCATTCTAATAAAATTATAAAATGGACAAATGAAGGAGATCAAAAGGTGTCACAACTCATTGCCATTCACTACACTCTATGATTCTTTCCCTTTCACTATTCTTTTGTTATATTATGATTTTTCTTCATCTCTCCTATTATATTAGATTTGAAATCCTTAAACTTATTCTCCTTTAAA
>JZKD02S2344528.1:258770-272170 GCA_000966675.3 Picea glauca
TCATGGGTGTTGTATATTCATGTGCATTTTCCTTCATGTCCAAATACCTTTATCAATCTTGTGGTCCAAAACCCATGACTAGGGTTGACATCAATGACAACAATCAATCTTCCAATAGTGATGTCTTCCACCCATATGACGAAAGATATATTCTGATGCGATCTGCAACATTTGATACATTTTCCAGATATGTGTTGCTGGAATAAGCTATGTACTTCAACATAGGAGCATTTTGCAGGTGGCTTAGACGTTCCTTCTAATTTACAACAATAAAATAAATAAATTCAACATACAAATCTTCAGGCAGGCCTTTCAACCAAATAGATGATCGAATATAGGGAAAAAAGAAATCACAACATACTTGAATTTTTTTGGTCTCAACTTTTGTTTTCTAACATGATTTTTTCCCCCAAAGATGACGTCACATAAAACCACTCCCTTGTCTTTGAATTGGGCCTGAACTGCATCTCTAAGTTGTCTCAGATGTCGATGACCAGAAAAATTACAAGGAAGGAACCTTAAACCCCAAGTTTTTGACGATAGAGGGAAATTAACACTTAGCAAAGTATCGAATGTTGAATAACTATCCAATGCAGGCAGGCCATATCTAGAAGAGACAAGCTATTCAAAAAGATGGGATAGATCTAGCTAGCATCACTAATGAAGTCCAAGACCTGAAATTAATATTCAACTCATTTTTTTTTACCAAGCAAGCATTTGATGATCAAGTTGAAATCTATAAAAGACTGTCTACAGGCTTCATTATTGTACATATTTGTTTTTTATTTGTTAGTGGCAACCCCAATCGCAGGCATTATGACAAATAATGTCAGTTGTATTTTGTAACCTAGTTTATCTAAATATAGAATATTTGATGTTTTGTATGGTGTTTTCCGATCTCTGGTATTGTTTTTTATTTTATTTTGTACTCCTTTTTGTGTGTTGTTAAACATGGATGACAAGATTTTCTTTTTGTTGCCCTACACTTGGATTTAAATAAAGGCTACTTTTTTCACTCCTTACATTTTACATGGAAGAATAATTTTTCATAGATCATACTTATGTGGCACCAACCCTATAATTAAGAAAGAAATGGGAGGACCTGTCCTGCTTTCATTCTTTGGGGTCTAGTAAAGAGAATGAATTAATGACTCTATTTCAGCAAGGCAACTCAGATGTTGATGTCATGTTCCTATTCAATATTTTTCATATATTACAACTTCTTCTATTTGATAATATCCATGCATATAAAAAATGTTGTGTCATATGTATATATATATATATATATATATATATATATATATATTATTTTTATTTTTTTGTTTCTATTTCTTATGGGTTTCAATGAAATTTGTGAACTAAACAACATCTTGCAAATTGGTAGATGCTCATATTTATCTATATATTGATACCATGAGCCCGACCAACCGTGGTCCCTTTCAATACTTAGCCAATTATCTAACCACCAGGTCCCAGGTTTGCAGTATCCAACACTTATGTCCCCTGTTCTGTCATATACATCTTGCACCCAAAAAAATTCTGTGATTTGCAATTTATGATTTTACTACTAAGAACGCACCAGGGGTTCAAAAATATTGGCATTAATAAACAAACATTATATGTTGTTCTGTGAAATACTTAGTCCTTTTTCCCTTTTCTTCTTCTCATCTATTATCTCTTTCTGGTTATATACTTAGTCTCCTTTCTATGATCGTGGGTTCCCGGGTTGGAAGACTGGCATATATTCATCTCCATATATATCCTCACATGACGAGTCTGATCGATCATTGTTCCTTTCCATACTTAGCCAATTTTATGGTTGCAGTTGTCGGGTTGGTGCTTTCAAACTCTGTTGTTTCTTCTTTCATGATATACATCTTTCACTGAACTTCTGTGATCTATAATTCCACTACAAAATCCTCGAACTCGTAAGCTTCACTCTACCAGGGTTCATAAAATTTTCAAAGAATATTTCACTGCCTTTCGTCCCCACTAACTTCTTTCCCTTCCCAATGCACATTAATTATGGTCTTACTAGTGAAAATTGAACACACTGGTACGAAACAATTGGCATTAACAAGAAAAAAAACCTCAAGGACATCTCTCATTAACATGCATTAAATTTCCATTTATAGTACTTGAAATGACCGTCGTTCCTTTCTATACTTAGCCAAAATTTTCCACTTGTTCCTTGTTATACATATTGCACCCAAAAAATTCCCTAATCTACAATTCCACCCCGGGATCCTCCAAGTCACAAGCTTCACTTTACCTGAATTCATAAAAAGTTTCAAACCATTTATGGCTCTCTTCCATCCCCGACACGATCTCACCCTTCCTAATGCACATTAATTATTTCGGCATCTAAATTAACTTCCATTGTTTAGTGACCTACAAATAGCACCCAAACCTCCACCATATACAAATTGACTACCGAACTCCGACATTGTCCCCTCTTCCATGTTACAAATTATGCATTTAAATGTTCTGAGCGATACAATTTGACTGTTGGGGCCTCACGTCTTCTGGGAAGACCGTCACCATATTTTGGATCCTCAGGTCGGCGGGTTCACAAAATCTCCAATTCCCAGTCAATGTTTTCTATGTCGGCCATCCTTGTACTTCTTTCCGAATATGCAACAACAAAGTTTTAATGCTAAGACATCATAATGAAAAATTGTGAATATCGTCATTAATAAGAAAAACCCTCGAGGACTAACTATCCCTACACAACTTGTCAAAAAACATGCAGAGAATATCTTTCCAAGTAATGGGAAATCTATTACAAATTTCAATATATTAGCGAAAACAATTTTGGGCCACTGTTTCACTATTCCATACTTAGACACTTTTTTTTATTGCGGGTTCCCAGATTGATGGGCTCAAAATTGTGTTTTGAATCTTCCGTGACTTGCAAACAGTGCCTGGAGTTTCGCAATATACAATTTGTTCATTGGAATGCCTTGTCATGATCCCGACCATCTTTTCTTCCTTTCAATACTTAGCCACAAGTTGGATTTATCTCAATGACATGGTACATATACTGTGTATCGAGTCCATCCGATAGTTTCCCTATTCCATAATTATACACTTTTTCAATTATGGGTTACCGGACTGGTGGGATCATGATTGTGTTTCCAATATTTTGTGACTAACAAACAGTACCCAGACTTCCGCGATATACAATTTGTCACAAACAATTTACCATCATGCCCTCTTTTGTGTTATGCATTCTTCCATCAACACTCTCGAGAGATACAATTTGACCCTTGGGCCCTCACCTCTATTGGTTGTATCTTGTAGCCCTATTTTGAAGCGCCACCAATCGATTTTGATAATTATCCATTCCTTAATTGGTGTTCCCTGTCCCCTCCACCTTCCTACTTCTCTCTGGATATGCAATTGGCAAGATTTAATGTTAACACTTTGTCATGCATGAACCTTAAACATGTCATTAATGAGAGAAATGCTCGAGGAGATCTCCCACACTTCTGCAATATACAAATTGATCGTCGGAGTCCCATATCATCCCCTCTTATGTGGTGCACATTTTTCACTCAAGTTTTGAGACATACAATTTGACCCTCAGGAAGTCACGTCTCCTGGGGAACCATTGTCATCGTAATTTTGAAGCTCGTCCGACTCCTTTCCATACTTTCCCATTTCATGGAATCTCTTTCGTGGATCCTCAGATTGGCGGGTTTACTAAATCTCCAATTCTTAGTCAATGTTTACTATGCCCGCCACCTTCGCACTTGTTTCAAAGTATGCAACAACTAAGGTTTAATCCTAACAGTTCATCATCCAACAACCGTATAGATCATCAAAAAAAATAAAAAGGCTCGACGAGATAGTCACATTGACTATTTCCATAGAACTTGCCCAGAGACATGCATAAAATATCTTTCCACATAATGGGGTATATATTACAAGTTTCAATATATTAGTGAAAATGAATTTGCCCAACCGTTTCCCCATTCCATACTTGAGACACTTTTTCGACTATGGGTTCCCAAACAAGCAGGCTCATGATTACATTTCCATTGTTTTGTGTCCCACAAATAGTACCCAGAGTTCCGCGATATACAAATTTCCCTCTGGACTATCCTGTCATGCCCTTCCATGTTATGGGTTTTACACTCGAAAAGTTTCGACACATACAATTTGACCCTCGAGCCCTCACCTCTAATGGTTGTACCTTGTAACCCTATTTTGAAGCCTGCCCGACCGCTTTCTATAATTAGACACTCCTTAATTTCTCTTTCCCATCCCCATGACCTTCATACTTATTTCTTAATATGCAATTAGTATCATGTCATGCTAACAACTCACCATGCAATAACCATCAACATTGTCATTAATGAGCAAAACGCTCGAGGAAATATCCCATTAATACGCATTAAACCAAGATCCACGGAGAGTTATATTATCCCTTTCGAGTGTTCATCTCAAACACGGGTCATCGCGTTGGCCCATTCACGAAATATCCAATCCTTAATTTCTCACTGTCGTACCCGTCATGCTTGGACTTCTAGGTATGCAATTACTAGTCTTTAATCCTAATAACGCATCATGCAAAAACCATCGAAATTGTCATTAATGAGTGAAATTATCGAGAAGATCTCCCATTCACATGCATTGGACTAATATTTGTGCAGGTTTGTATTATCCCTTCCAACTCTTCATTTCAAACATCATATGGAGTAGAACAATGTTCTCATAAAATTATGGCAGCAACTCGACAACAATTCTATGGAGATATAATGAATATCTTTGGATGTGAGGACCATAAATTCGAGTGGTCTAGGGCATACTCTTACTATTCATCCCGTTCCACCTAAAACAAAGTGATTTGGACCTCTGGAATCTCTCATGTAGGCTGTGTCCATGAGGCTTTTGGTTGTAAGGAGGTGATCTCTTGGTGCGATGAAAAATATATTTCAAGCCAAAGAATTATTCCACTGCGCGACCATTCTCCTTTTGTTTTGTCACCTTAGGTCTTCCGCAAGATGTTAATATTATCAGAGCCAACATTGACCTTTAGAGGACAAGACTACAAACAGTTCCTAGAAAAACACGATAATGGGTTGGACCTCTTACCTAAGTTCCTTGAAAACCCGACAACAGTTCCTGAACATGTCACAAAGTTGCAGTTCATTTCCTTTAGAAATCCATTCCAGGAAATTTCTTGGTTGTTTACAAGAATAACGGGACAGGAATCCATGACAAGCATTTTCCGTATATTTATTTATATTTTGTACTTCACAATCAAGGAACAATTCATTTTTGATTGGGGGAAGCTAATTTCCATTGAAATCTATTCCCAACTGTCACGATTCAAAAAATCAAATAAATTTTATATGTCATCCTACTTGATTTTTGCAATAGTACATTGTTGTTTGTTTCCAAAACTGTCTCTGTCCAAGAAAATAAACTATGAATTCGACCCAGTAACATTTTGGTACCAGGCCTTGTGGAGGAACAAGGCCTCCCATTGTTTTTATGAGGTTTTTAATGACTTTGTCTCGGTTTTCAAAGATTTATTGTTAGGAAAGTATGTTCCTCGGATGTCTGGCCAGGAAACTAAGTTTTTGGATAGGAAAGGGACACTTGAACTAAAGGAAACTTACAGTGTAATAATGATCTTTGGATCCAAGGAATATCCCTATTTCCTTCCATGTCACATCACGAACAAGATGTTTGTTGTAGAAATATCAAGGCAATACAACCACTGGTTGCATTTTTTTCATGGAAAGAGAAAAAAATAGTTCATTCCCCTACCCTAAAAAATCAGGAACTTGGTATGAAGAAACGTCAACAAGATTGATAAATTTGCAGGCCATTTCAAGAAATTGAACATAGAATATGTTGAAAGGCTAAAAGGGTTCGACCCTAATGGGATTTTTTGAGAAAATTTACTATCAGTTGGCTTTAGTAGCTCTTTTATCCATATATTCCTGACCGAAGATAGATACAGTGACAAAACCACTCATGCATATGCCAATTGCGACATAGAGACATTACAAAGTGCATCTGAATTGTATAGACAACAAGGAAAAGGACCAGGTGATAAGAGTGTCTAGTCCCCGACCAACACTCCCAAGAGCATGACATCACAGAGCATCACTTCAACGACCCACCCCAGTAAGAAAGAAACCCATAAATATTCAAATGGAGGAGCATATAAGAACCCTCCTTGCCGAAAAATTGATAGTTCTCTCAAGCTTCCCCTGGCAAAGAAGAGAAAAAACATTGTAGGGAAGGCGGAAGAACCCGAAATTGAAAATGATCACATGCAACTTGAAACTTATGTGGATGCCCTGTTGCACAAATTGACCCGTCTGTGGACACGATGCACCATATTTCCACAATGGAAATATATGAGACCAATTTTTTTTACGAAGATGAATCCTTTGTATTCCAGAGCGTTTTTTTTTATAGCTAATCTAAAAATGTAATTATTGAAAAGAGAGAGGTAACAAATAAGAAAGGAAAATCTCGTACAAAGATTAAATTTAGGAAAATGAGGTCATCCCAAATCTCTCGATCTCATTGTGTAACTGATGATGCTCTTGATGATTCCATTAGAGGAATTGAAGCAGAGAATTCCAAACTGAACAACCGAATCAAGGAATTGGAGGAGGTTTTCATTGCTACCCAGTGTTTGCTAGTCCTTTAGCCAAAACCATGCCTAGTACCCTTGAAGCCAATTTAAAAGTATCCTACAGCCTCCTCACATCATGTAGATCCTTTTTAGAGAACATCATGAAAAGAATGAAACTAATTACTGAAGCCCGGGAAACATCACAAAATATAGATTCATTTCGAAAGAGGGCAAATGATTTGCATGGACATTTGTAGACGAATATAAAAAATGAAGAATGTTTCTATGAACAAACGGTGATCCCTTTTTCCAACCATGCCATCAAAAAATCAGATATGAAAAGAAAAGAAGAGGATATCCCCTCTCCAAAGTGTATCAAAAAATTAAAACATGCTGGAAAGAGAAATTTAAGAACCTACATCTCATTGTCGAATCATGTGAACAAGCCATATCAAAGAAAAAATAATTATTCAGAAACCTAACCCAAATAGACTTAGCCGGAAGTACCAAGAAATTTCAAGACCCAAACTTAATCCTCATATCCTTGTCCTTGACCAAGAAATCCTTCGATGAACAACTTGATATTTTAAAGGGGTTGTCTTTAGAAAAGTTTTATGACATCCTTGAATATGGTGAAGATGATGTCGAGAACTGGCTAGTGGACTATCGACACACAATGAATAAATTGAACAGACTCTGCATAGTATTTCTGTGGATCTAAGGAAATTAGAAAATAATATTTCCAACATAGAAATCCAGAATGAAATCAACGTGGCCCCCATGAGAAGAGACATTGAAGAATGGTTCCAATGGAGAATGGACAAGCTCACTGACGAAGCAAAACAACCAGTTGGCATGATTCTATTGGTCGTCAATGACAACAACAAAAACACATTGACTTCATAGTAAGTCTATACTGATCACATCTTGCTTTCTTTATCAATCCATTTATTCTACCTCTTTAAATAGAAATGTCTAACCAAAGACTCATAACTTCCAATTTCTTCTTTTTAGGTCTTCCTCTCTACCATCGCATACTTATTCTTTCTACAATCCTATTTCTTGTACTTATTTATTTTATGGTCTGCGGGAGCCCCAATCCTAGTCTATATGACAAACGCATTTAAATTTCCATAAATATGGAACAGATTCTAGAAATATGTAACAAACATTATTATTTTTTGATAAATTTCAAAGAAAAATAATTCAAGAACAATTTTTTTGTGTTGCTTTCGGAATGCTAAATTTTTTCCTTAAACTATGCTCGATGTCAGGAAATTGTGTTTATTATATTTGAATGTTTAATGTTTTTGATAAATTTCAAAGAAAACTAATTCGGGAACAATTTGTGTGTGCCTCTTTCAGAATGCTAATTTTTTTTCCTTCAACTATGCTTGATGTAAGGAAATTGTGTTTATTATATTTGAATGTTTAATCTGTCTGGTCCCTGGTCCTTTTTTCTAGGAACCTTTATTTCAAGTCATTGAGACACAAATTTTCTAAGTCCCATGTTTGAACTATACACACCCCAGGAAAAAATTGCCTCGTTCGCATATTAACCTTGGGGGTCATCTACCAGCCCAATGTCTTATGGATGCCTTGTGACACACTACCATGAGTCATCCTCTGCATGGATACCACCTGTACTTCAAGCTACTTCCCATGTGTCTCTTCTTGGTCCTGCCATAATAGTGCATTTATTCTCATTCCATCCTGGCAGGGACTACACTGCCATGCAACACTTGTTAAACTAAGGAACACTTAGAGTCCACCAATTAATTTAGATATTTAAATAAACATTAATAAATAGTTTTTTTTTTTATAGGGAACTTCAATAAGTTATAAATAATTGAACAGTCTTAACATTTCATATTAATGATGTAGATACTTTTTAATTATAGAATTTTTATTATTAATATAAATAACTACAAACTTGATCTAGATTATATTGGGAACCAAATGATATATGTAAATAAAACTAAGAGAACACATAAGTAAAAATCCAATTTTTGTTGATGAATATAATAGTAGAATACAATAGAATACAAGTTATAGTTAGAATGGTGGTAGCTTATCTCTAAAGAGAAATCCTTTTACAAATGAGAGATCCCATATATATAGTACTTGCAAGTGTCTTTTCCCTCAAAAGTGTTATTGGTTCACTTATTTTAAAATTATTATATGTTTTATCTTCTTTATCCCATTTTACAAATACCATGGGTTACAAAACTATGGGCTCATAAACCACTAATGGTAAAAAATAATTAATAATTGTGCAAACATCTATTTTTTACCATTATTATTATTATTATTATTATTATTATTATTATTTATTTTATCTCTCTATATTTCAAATACCATGGGTGTATACCATGGTTTATAAGAACCATAGGATCATAAACATTGATTCATAGGAAGAGGTGGATGGTCACCGACATCCACTTGGATCGGTCCTCTCCTCTTCAAAAAAAATGGTTCCCATTGCATCACATTCCCTCAAAAGATGAGGAAATTTTTTCTGAATGTGAACCTTCGTGAGCCACTTTCCTTGTTGAAGTAGTTTTCCTTATTTGGAAACATAGTAGAGTTGTATGTTCTAATGGTGGGTGTCCTTAATTTGGGTTTTCATGATCTAATCCATTGTAGTTTTCTCAATGTAGTCAAGGTTGAGTTCAAATGTGTTCAATAAAGGTGGGTACTATGGTCGAAGAAACTCCACATTAAATTTCAGGGTGCAAGACAAGGAAAGGAGGAATACTCAATTCAAAAAAAAATTCACTCATAGCCTTGTGATGGTGTAAGGCCCATATCATATTGGTCTTATCTTCCTGTGTGGGCTTATGAAATGATCTTTTTTCAAGTGAGACCACACCTTTTCACTAATATAAAACTTGTGTGAAACTTGATGTTGGTCGTTTCACTTCTTGTACTTGGAATTATCCTTTTGAACAATGTCATGAACCTATTGTTGGATGTGCTATATTCGTTCAACAAATTTGGATACATGATCTACCTCATTCTAATTGTAGGAGGACTCTATCAGTGAATATGAAACAAGAAAAGATACATCAATGGGGGATAATGGATGGAATCCCAAGAACACCTGAAAGGGGATGTGTCCAATAGATTTGTGAAGAGATATGTTATAGCTATGCTAAAAATATGTAACCTTCTTCTGCAAAAAAACAATTGGGCTCCCACATGGTGAGGAGCTTGGTCGTTTGTGGCCCTTTTGGATGAGCTCATAAATTTGATACTTTATTTCCTCATTCTTCAGAAGGGAGAATTTGTAGATTGGAAAATTGGTTAAGGGAGAATAGGGTACAAATTCAATGGAATTATTGACTTGGAATTGCAGAGGAACCCACATAGGTGAAGAAAACATATCTTTGTACTCGTCTACAATATTTTCAACCCACTTATGTTGTGTAAAAGGTCTCGAGACGAATATGTGGTGGTCGCAATGACCTTCCATTCACCTTATGACTAGATCATAAAGAGGGAAAACTTTGAGGTCGAAGAGATTACTTTGTGACAATGTTTTTCCGATATCAATGAAATGGAAGTAGTTGGAACTACCTCCAGTACTATGTAGATCTGACCCCCCAGAGTAATAATGAGACTATGAGGTAGAGACCCATAAACAAAATAATGTTTCCACATACATGGTTGTCCTAAAATAACATCACAAACGTCAAGTGGGGAGACAACAAATAATACCTTATCTTTGAATGGATTGATCTCATAGTACATGCGACATTTCTAGTTGACATGAATGTCTCTCCCTTTGGTCAACCATCCGATGGTGTACGGTTGGGAGTTGTGGCATGATCGTCAAATTAATTATTTTTATGACCCTGGATGAGATTAGGTTCTTTTGAATCTCTCTTTCAACAATTAAATGCAGTGGGGTCCCCTTCACCCACATTTGTGAGTGGAAGAGGCACTCCTCCTCCTCGAGATCCTCAAATTCTTCTGGTTGGATTTTTGTGGTTACGATGGTAGCAGTGAGTTCTACATCAATGATCCATTTCATTTTATTTTTCTTTAAATCGGAGTTCAAGCCAGGGTATGATTATTTTTATGTAAGCTTAGACAACAACGATTGTTTCAAGTGACAATCATAAATGTTGTGACAAGGGATCTTGTGGAAATCACACCACTTTTTGATGTCCTTATTTGACTTCCTGTCACCCTAATTTACCTATGAATTGGATTGGTTTTTGTGATATTGTCTCTCCTTTATATGTCCTTTGTTATACAAGTTAGGGCCACCTTTACCATGTTGTTGTTTTGACATATTTTCATATTTGGACTCCCTCTTATTCCTATGTTTGAATTTTTGATCGATTTTGAAAACATAATAATAAGTGGCTCATGGTGAGGATATGTACAAGAAATAAATATTTGTTTTATTGTAGCTATTTAGACCACTGGAGTATGTCTAAAACATATGTCTCTCATAATATTGAATACCCATATTTGAATGCAGGGTATGGAAGATGTTCGTATACTATGGAATTTTCTTGTCCCTCTCTTGGCACAAAGTAATCCATATCGTATATTGGTCATCATAACTTCCAATGGGGTAGAAATCCTCCTTGATTTCATCCAAAAATTCTTCCCAATTTTGTTCTTTCACGAATGGTGTATAATCACCCATGGTGTGCCCCTCTCAATAACATTCCCACCAAGCTTTGACATGGGGAAGGGATTTAAGGAGCGTGAAGGAAATATTTTTTCCATTGAAATTGTTGTGTACATAGTAATAAACTTATAGAAAATTAAACCATTTCTATAGATCATTTGCATATATCTCTCCTTCAAATAAGGGATGTCAAAATTAGCATGTACCTTGAAGGGCATCATAACTCCAAAATAGCTTCTTGTTGAATATGCCTCGACTATCGTCGATATTCGTCTAAGGATTTGAGGAAATTTGTCCATTATATCATTCCTCTATCGTCTCAGGGATTCCTTGAGAAACATCTTGAAAGGATCTCCTTCTTTTTCATCTCTCTTTTCCTCTTCCATGTGAGGTCGCTTAGGCTAGTGAGAACGATCGACCGCATGAGAAACTAGCTCGATACCCAAATCTCTATACCCTGACCTTTTCGGGGAAAGACACTGAGAAATAACAGGGAGAATACTTCTCTAATACCATTGATCCAGATTATATTGGGAATGAAATGAGATACAAAAAAAAGTATAGAAAAAAACATGTAAGTACAGTGAAACCTAACTTTTATTAATGAATAAAATAACAAAACACTATAGAATACAAACTAACTAAAATGGTGGTAGGTTATCTTTAAAGAGAAAGAGATGTTAGCTATCCTCATGGGAAAAAATATATTACAAGATGTTGAAAGAGTGACCTTGTTGTCTACATCATGAAGGAATAATAATATATCCTTTTACAAATGAGAGGGCCCATATATATAGTACTTACATATGCCTTTTCCCTTAAGAGTCATATCATTTCACTTATTTTAATATCATTATATGTTTTATCTTCTTTATCCCATTTTACAAATACCATGGGTTACAAAAGCATGGGCTCATAGACCACCAAAGGTAAAAACTAATTAGTAACTATGCAAACATCTTTTTACCATACTATTATTATTATTATTATTATTATTATTATTATTATTTATTTATTTTATTTATGGCTATCTTTCAAATACCATGGTTGTATGCCATGGTTTATCAAAACCAAAGGCTCAAAACTTGAGTAGAAATTGAAACATTGAGAAGACATACCATGGTTGTATGTTATGGTTTATCAAAACCACAGGCTCAAAACTTGAGTAGAAATTGAAACATTGAGAAGCATTGTCTTGATTTGTGTAAAGGGACAGAGCTTGTAATGATGTATTATATTATGTTAGTGTTAAACAATTTAACAATTTTCTAGTGTTATCTTTTTTTGTGGTCTTGTGGTCTCAATTGTGTTCAAGGGAAAATCTTATGTGTTAAAGTTTACCCATGGGCTAATTTTCAAGTTGTCGTTTCCAAAATAATAATTTGCCAATTTCTATTTTAGTTTCCCTTTGTTGATGTTATCTTGTTTTTTTGCTCTCTATTATCTTAAGGGCCTAATTTCATCCATTTTTTCCAAAAAAATAATTTGACAATTCCATTTTATTTGCCCAAATTTTATATCATAAAATAATTTTACTTTAAAATTTCCAAAATTTAATAGAAACTATATAAAATGCTCCAAATATTCTATGGTTGGCATTTTAAAAATTAGTAATATTTAAGTAATGGATATAAATATTTTAAAGTTATATTTTTAATTTCTTAAATTTATAGATAATAACGTAGTATTAAGTAATGGATACAACTTTTGAGTTACCATGTTGATGTTGAGATGGAAATTAAATTGTATGTGTATTATAGATTCAACAAATATATATATATATATATATATATATATATAAGGTCAGCAAGAATGCACACTTGCAGTAATGCGTGCTTGTTTCTAGGAACACACACATGTTCCTGATGTGACAGGTTTGACAAACCCCAAATCTCCACTTAACAAGACATGTAGGCATGTTCCCAAGAACACGTGTGGGTTATCAAGAATGTGCACCCATTCTTGAGAAACATGTGTACAAGAACACATGTGCATTCCTAAAAATAATTGAAATAAAAATAATGTGCACGCACTTTAGGAACACATGCCCATTCCTAAAGCATGCACACATTATTAGGAACAAGAACACGTGTGCTTTCCTATTCACATAAAATATATATCTCTTTTTCCCCTCTCTTTGTGCCCCCC
>JZKD02S2344528.1:272220-282366 GCA_000966675.3 Picea glauca
CTCTCTCTCTACCTTTGATATTCTCCCCCCTTCTCTCTCTCTCCCTCTCTATCTCTCTCTCTCTTTCATATAACCCTATATCCCCCTCACTTTGTATCCTCCTCCCTCTCCCTTTCTTTCTCTCCCTCCCAAAATCTCTCTTTCTCTCACTCTCCCTCTCCCCCCCTCGCTCCCTTTGTCTTCTCCTCTCTCTCTCTCTCTCTCATACTTTCTCACTTTCTCACTCACTTTATATATCCCCCCCTCTCTCCCCCCTCTACCCATGGTTCCTCATATCCCTCTTTCTATTACACATCAAAATTACTCACTTCAATAGTGTCGCAAGTGTCGTCATTACACGTGTTGCAAGTGTTGCATATTTTCCGCAAGTGTCGCATCTTGACCACAAGTGTCACAAACATCATATTTCCATATTTCCTATGTTGTGACTCTAAAAACATCATAAGTACACCTAATACACCTCAAAGACTGTTTTTGAAGAGGAGAAATCACTTAACAAGGAGTACAAACCTTTTTCCATTGAAAAAAATACTTAAAAATTATTTTCAGAAGGCAGCGCTCCCCTACCGACTGTCAGGGAGCACCGACGCTCCCTAGCCTTATTTGGGGGAGCGTTGAAATGACTTGTGCACCCTTTTGGGGGAGTGCTACCCTTCCTGAGATAATTTTGGTTTGTTGAGATAAATCAGGGAAGAATCCCCTCAATCTTTGAAGTTGGTTGGATTCAAATATAAGTTCAAGGCATGATCTTAGGGAAGATCCACAACTGAAGAAGAGTAATCCTCAACTTATTTCAAATATCTCTCAAGTGGCTGGGCATCTCCAAACTTATATAAGGAGGAATTTTCATGGTGAAAGGGAGATGAAATGATTGGAGTTATGAAACCTATGATCTCATAGGAAACATACAATACATATATAGAGATTGAGAATTACACCAAACTTATGATCCCATAAGTGAGATGCCATTGAAGCTTAATCAATGTAGATTACTTGAGAAAAGGGGTTGGAAAATGAGAGTTGGAAGAAGTTGATGCACCTTCATCAGAGGATTGTAAGTACACTTCATTTGTTCTCATTAATACACATACATGCTTGGCCTGTTTCTTTCAATTCTATGTTTGTTCCACATGAACTTGTATTCAATAGATAGATCTGTATTTGAGATAATCTCAGTAGAATAGGAATGTTATTGTATCTTTGTTTGTTCTACAGGACCTATCGAGGAGCTTGGGATTGAAGCTCAACTTGGACTTTGCAAGGAAAAATGCCATTTAAAAATGTACACTTTTCTTCTTCCTCTTCATTCATTAGATTAATTATATCTAAAAGGATGTCAGTGACCAATGATAGCACCCTTTTTGTCTTGGTTTTAGGGGTCTAGATACCAAGAGGGAATATGCTTGTCCACAGGAGGATTCACCTATAACAGAAATTGGTGACTCCACTCGTGAGGAGTTTTGATTTTTGATTCCTTTCGTAGGCCTTGTTTTGGTCTTTGCTCATTCTTTGACCTTTATCCACATCGTGTTTCTGATTCTTAGATCTGATTGATTTCCTCTTTCTTTCATCATACTCACCCTGATTGACTGATTTTTCTTGGAATTTTGACTTTATGGGTATTTTTTCTGAGTTTTGAGAGCCCAACGCTCCCCTTCCCTTTCTATCAGAGCACTAGAGCTCTGTGTTGGCCTTACATAGAGCATTGGAACACTCTGGTGCCCTTTATACCAGAGCGCTTCCCCTTTTCTGTGATAAATTTTTCAGGATTTTGACTCTCTGAATTCATTTCTTGATTTTGGCATTGGCTCAGGAGTTTTACAATCTCATTTCATCTTGGTATTGGCCTTAAATACACTTTTTTCTAAGAATTGATCCTCTTTTGTTTGGAATTTTGACATTTTCTTTCCATGCCTTGAAGTCACTCTTTGTCTTTGTTGATTTAGGCTTAAATTGTTGTTTTCTTCTCATTTATCTGACTAAGTATAAGCCTTTGTGAGGAGATTCAAATATCTATGCACCTTTCCATTTGATCTTTGAGGACATCTTCCAAAGAAATTAAGTTTTGAGTGGTTTCGCTATTCTCCCTATCTTTTCTTGCATTCTTCTTCACATTGTATTGTCTTCCTTGAATGCTTGCCTTTGAAGTAGCAGAATTGCATGTTTGTTTTTTGACATTTTGGGACATTGTGAATCTATAATGATGAATGTTTTCTCCTTCTCATAGCATAGTTTTCATCAAAATGAAAAGATTGCATCTCCATATCTTTACATAACTTTTGAGTCGGTCAAAACACCATATTTTCCACGCCATTTTCCTTTTCAGTAACAACAGCCTTAAAAATCAAGCGCTAAACTAAACATTGATTAGACATTTTTACATTTTCTAGTAGCAAACCTACATTAGATTAGTTGTAGGGATTTGGAATAGGTGTGAAAGATAACTTTCCAAAGCTGAAAACAAATATAGGATCTTGTGTTAGGAAGTAGTGAAATCCAATTGCTGCATTTTGTCCTTGGAAGCCCTTCTCACACAAGGGTCAATCAGGAGGTCGCATTAAGACTGGCAGAGTTACTCACCCTATTTTGTTGGTCTTGGTGTAGATATTGTGTGTATTATGGAGGCTTGAAGGTATACCCACAATGATGAGTGGAATCATTTCAAGTTGATTTTGGGCTAGATACTCTACCCTTGTGCATGGATTGGAATGTTGAATGTTTCCCCATGCATCATTGTTGTAGTTGGTAACCTTAGTGGCCTATCTCTTTAGGGTCTTTACACAAGGTGAATATGGAGGGGAAAGTCTTCACGGTACCTAGAATCGACATTGGCCAGAATCACTCGAGCTCCTTGGAAGGTATACCCATGATTATGTGTGGGAGATTGCACCAGGGTGTAAGTCTATTAAGCAGGTCGTCAATGTAACTTTTCCACCTGCTCTATCTCATCCCCTTCTTACTTTGTTCCTGCGACATTCGATTTCATCACCAACTAGTGTGATCATTGTGAGAAGGTTTTGTTTTCTTTCTTGCCTACTAGATTTTTTAGCATGTGTTGTTTGTTCTCCCTTGCAGAATCTAGGTTGGAGTTTTATTTTTATGGCATCAGTTCTCGGGATGACCAATGAAGGAAACCCTTTTCCAAGGGAACCCTTTGTTTTTCCTTCTTACGGAAATGTTTATCCTCCTTACATCGCTACTTTGAGCCTTCCAGGTCTCACAATTGGGTTACTGGTATGGTTTTTTTCTGCCTCGGTCATCTCGAATGAAGGTACTTCATATGTAAGCACACCACCCACACATCAACCTCATGTCTACCTTTCTCCTTCTTTTCCCATCAGGTCTCCTTCCATTTCTCCTTCTTCACCTAGTGAAAGATCTCAAGAGAGTAGCCAGATTGATAAGAAGAAGAAGAAATGAAAAGAGAAGAAGAAGAAGAACCAGAAAAGGACAAAGCCTCCAACTACATCAAATGTTGGATCTAAGCAACCAGCTACTGTTACTAGTACTCAGAGTGTTGATAAGGTAGATAAGGTTAAAACAAATAATGTGAAACCCAAATTTCCTTGCAGTCTTTGTAAGGGTGACCATTTTTTGAGGGATTTCCCTGGTATTCCCAAGGTCTTATAAAAGTGGTATTCCACATCATCAGCCCCTACTGGTCATGCTGGTGATACCCTGTCAACTAGTGATGTTAAGGTTGGTAAGAAGAAGACAACTGTCAAATTCCATTGCATGTTATATGAAGGTGATCATTATTATCACCTTTGTCCTTACATGGATGGGGCTTCTTCTCTTTTGGAAAAGATTCAACTTCCAAAAGGTTATCGTAAGATTTCTCCCAACCCACCATTAGTTGATGGACTAATCAATCCATTTCCATCCCTAGTCAATTCGATTGATCAGGTGGTCAATCTAGTTTCATCCTCGATTGAACCACTCACCAAAGTAGCTGACCCAGTTCCATCATCGATCAACCCCACTTTTCATTTGGAAAGTGAAACCCAAGTGACTGATCCAGTCCCGTCATTGGTCAGTCCCACCCTTCATCTGAAGAGTGTCAAAGTGGTAGACCCGACTCTGCCATCGGTCGATCCCACTCCTCCTTTGAGAAGTGTCAAAGTGGCTTCTCCGGTTACTTCATCGGTCAATCCCACTACTCCTCTGACGAGTGCTAAAGTGACTGATCCAGTCCCTTCATCGGTCAATTCCACCCTTCATCTGAAGAGTGCTAAAGTGGTTTCTTCGATTAGATCATTGGTCAATCTCACTCTTCCTCTAAAGAGTTCCAAGGTGGTCAATCCAATCTCATCATCAATCAATCCTAATATCTCGTTAGAGAGTAAACCTGATTATGCCCACATCTTTCTCATTGATACAGGATCTACTATGTTGGGGGGCATTCCTCCTTCTCCTGCGAAAACTCCTCCAAGTAATGAGGCCATCCTTTTTTATTCAGGTGTGATAATTGGACCTCGTCTTCCCTCTCACATTCCTTTCAAGATTCCAGTAAAAGTTTTTGGTCAGGATGTTCCTCATACACTGATAGATGAAGGTTTGTTCATTAGTATTTTGTCCTCTGTTGCTTGGAAAGATTTTGGTTATCCTAAGCTTATGCCAATTACCCAGAATCTGTTCGCTTTCAGTAGAATAACCAGACGCCCTTTAGGGATACTTCCTCAATTTCTGGTAACTTTGGGAGGAAAACAGTCTTTGTTGATGTTATGGTAGTCCAGGACCCCTTGGATTTTGATTTACTCCTTGGGCGATATTATGTCTATGCCATGAAAGCTATTATGTCCACTCTTTTTCATGTGATATCTTTCCTGCACGATGGAAGAATGGTGACTATTGATCAACTTTTGTTTGTTGGCCCTGACTTGATTACCAACCCAATGACCTCCCTAATCGGGTCTTATATGTAGTCGGTATCACCCCTTCCACAGGTCAACTATGTGGTGTTGTCTCCCACGACTTCAACTTCTGATAACTTATATCTAGTAGTTGACATGGTGATATATTCGGTAGGGCTATTGGATACTGATCTCCTTACCCCTGTCGAGACCCTCGACATGTGTTCTGTTAGCACTTGGTAAATTTCCCAGAGGTTGAAACAAAAGAAATCTACAAAGGTAACTTTATCCAACTGCTTTTAAAACTGGGATCTATCCCTTCCAGCTTCAGAGAGGGATCTCTCTATATGATATAGCTTTGTTTTTAATTCAGATATTAGGCTAGGTAAAGAAACTGTGGGTTTTGTAGTCAAAGAGTTTGTAAATTGGTTGAGACAGTCTACACCTCCATTGGGCTATGGGGTAGGTATTTAATTAAATATGAGATACAACCAGAAACGCCAAAGAAGACCTTCACAGGGTGAGATAATATACTCACTGGATCTTTTAGTAATTTAAATGATGGACAGAAGAAAAGATAAGAAAAATAACTTCAACTAACAAGCAGTTAAGAATTTATTAATCGAGGATATCAGGGGATAAACATTAAAATCTTTAGAATCAGAAGCAGGGTATCAAAGATAAATTCTGCAACATTACGTTACTCTTAAAGATTAGTTCCAGAAAACAAAATGATAACAGAGAAAGGAAAACATTCAACTTAGAAGATCAACATCACTAGTTAACATACGTAAGAATCCTGTAAAAGTGCCTCCTCTTTATTAATGGCAGATCTCTTCAAAAATAGTACAATTTGATAGCGATAGGGTGTGAGAATCAACAACCCTCAATACTTCGAGAGTTGAAGTATATAGAATTCAAATTACAAACGTTCCTGTCGTAACTGATCAGGACGTGCTCATTCTATTTTTAGTCTAACTACTTTAACTAATCAAAAACTGTTTGATGACTCAGTACAACTACATGCGGAATTTCTGGGGTAGGCCATTGGCGAGGTGCCTTCACAACCTCTTCTGACTGGACAAGTGACTGGATAGTGACAAATCATCTGCTAATCTAGTAGATCACAAAGTTATTCCCATCTGAGATGACTTGGCACTATGAATTTAAGTAATCTCTGATACACTTCATCCATGTTTGTATACTTAGCGAATGCAGGCTTAATGAGGAATATGTATCGAATCTCATGTTGGATACTAATATCCAACTCCGGTGCATCCATGAATGCTTTGCCTGTGATGCTCCCTTGTATCCTTGCAAACTTGGAACTGTCCTTAGACACTTCAGCCAATCTCTTCTTGTAATCAGGGAGTGTCATTAGTTTGTCATTAATGACCTTCAGACCAGGCAGGCCTTTCTTTTGGAGAGTATCAATCTTATTGAAGAACTTCTGTACTCCTTGATCCATGAACTGAACCTTTTCCTCAAGCTGAAGAATTAGACTTCTCTTGGTTAAAAACCTTTTTACCTCAAGTATAGTCTCTGTTCTGTCCTCGATTTTTAGTTCTTCAAGTTCTTCTCTGGTCTTGGAATTCAGGAACCTGATGATCTCATTTGCTTGTGCTGGCATGTCTCCCAGCTACACTCTGATTTTCTCAATGGCCTGTTTGCTCCTTTGGAGCAACTCATTTTGTTCAAACATGATTTGAATCATTGGTCAGATTTCATTGATGGACTTGGTGATGTCTGTCCATACAATCTCTTTGACCTTAGCCAAAGTCTTCCCTGCCATTGTTTTCTTTTGAAGCTGTTGTAACTCTTTCCTGAGATGCTCTATTACCTGCTTTTCTTTGGATAGGCTTGTCTGAAAGGAAGTTTTGAGCTCTTGGAGGTTCTCCACTTCTTTCTTAAGCCTGTTGATTTCTGTCTCTTGCAGGTTAATTTTCTCCATGGACTTGGCAAGGTCTGATGTTCCTTCTAGTAGTGACCCTGGTGTTGCAGAGGGGATTGCTATCACTGATGTTGTGCTTTCTCTTGAGATAGGAATAGCACTCAATGGAATGAATTCCATTAGTTTCATCTGCTCTTTCTCTTTCAGTAATCTTTCCATCTCAGCCTCCATTTCTTTGAGCTGATCATTTTGCTCCATGAGCAACTTTAGAATCTCATCCTTCTCACCTTCTTTCTCTGCTATCTCCTTCTCCTGTGAGTCCTCTGTGGGAGGGAGCTTCAATTGTTTTCTTAAGGATGCGATGTTTTCATTTTTCTTCTTTATCATCTCTTCTGTCGCTTTGACGTTTGCAGGGTCATAGCCGATCTTGAGGACCATCTCTTCCAACATCTTGATTTTGTTGTCTTTTGCGAAAGATGATATTTTATCCAGCTTGAGTTGAGTCTGAGCATTGTTCAATGATACATGAAATTTTGTTGTAGAAGCTGAAGCATGTGCCAATGTGTGAAAAACCATCTCCCCTGTTTGTTTGTGCAGATCCATCTGACCTACTGGATGCACGTCCTTCGCATGGAATTCGAAGGTGGCCCTTTTGTAATCTGAGATCACCTTGGGATCTGGTACCTGTGCTTGGAGGTAATCCATGTGCATCCTACCATTTTCTGTGTCAAATGCCGAAAGAAGCCTATGCTGAGCTGTGGATTCTGGTTCTTCTTCTTGATCAAATCATACTTTTCAAAAATGCCCAACTTGGGCCCAGTCTTGCTTTGTTGAGTATCCAGGGGAGAATCTGTGAATTTCTTCAGTATTGCTGTTGTGATTTCCTTATGTTGGCTCGAACCGAAAGGTGGAATGACCGGCTTGACCCTTGTGGTAGCTACTGTGGTAGGTGGGACTTCTTGTTCTACTGTCGCACCAGGCATTGAAACTATCTTTGGCCTCTTGCTGTGCATTTGGAACTCCTCTAATGACACCTCTATTACAGGAGGAGACGACTCCTGTCGGGGCCTCTTCTCCTTGGGGACCTGAGGTGTGGTAGTGGGTGGCACGCTCATCAAGGGAACCTGCTGTTCCACTTCAACTTGTTGTTCCACGTCCATAAAAGTGTCAGGCACCCACACTATCTGATTTGCAAATTTCTCGATCTCTGGCTTGGACTCATGAGCATACGAGACATTCTTATTTTTCACCCTCATTTCCGAAATGATCCTGCATGGATCATAGTGCCAGGTGAAACTCGTAAAGAATTTCATCTCCTTCAACATTATATCTTCTTCTTCTCCTACGCCTCGACTATTGCAGATGAAAGAACCAATCTGCCCCTTGATTCTCAATTGTTGCTTCTTCTTCAGGGAAACAAAATGAATGTCATCTGAATTCATTATCTTCCTAATATATTCTAATGCAAAAATTCTTACCGGTACATATTTCGGCAGCTTGTAGGGTGCCAATTCGCACCCGAAAAATCTGATCTCAGTGTGATTCTGATACAGGAACCAGTCTCTTGTCTTTGCATTGTCCGAGATATGTAGAATTCTCTGGACCTCTTCATTTATTCGTGGCTCAGGCCTGCCGCTTAGCATGCTTACCACCGGGTGATAGAACAGATCAATGAAAACCTTGAAGCTATACTCTGTGGAGTTCTGCTTCAGAAGAGAAGTCCATGCTGTTACTGGCTGGGGCCTTCCGTCTGCATCCATCTTCTGCATGGAGAGACTGAATTTGACTACTTGAAAATAAATGAACATGTACGCCAATATAGAAGAATATATGAACATCCCCTCTATGCCAAAATTCATGAACTGTTCGTGAATACTGTCGGCCAAGAAGGTGTTGTAATTGAACTGCATTGTGGGCTTTTCATCATTTGAAAAAATGGATAGAAAACCCAGGATGGGCTTGTCTACCCATTGGTCAGAATAATAACCAAGCAAGGCACAAAGGGAAGAAATGATTTGGTTTCCTTTGGTGGAGAACATGGATGAAGGGTAAGGGGGATTTGTGGAAGGGAATTGAGAGGAAGTGGGAAGAAAAAGCTCGAATATCTGAGCCCTCTGAGGAAAGGTCATTTTCTGATATAGCTCAGTGAGGATTTCTAAATTTAAAGGGGATGCAGATTCAGCACGGGGAATTTGCATCATCTGGTCAATGTCTTCGGGAGTGATAAATAAGAGGACATCTCCAGATGAAGAGACGATGGCCCTCTAGTCGGGGATATAGTGGGCTTGGCATTTCAGCGTGAATTTAGGAAAGTGATGTATTTGGGGGAAAAGGTACAACGACAAATTGGACTCCCAGAGTCCAATTTCGTCGCTCTGGTCCAAGAACACCTCTCGTAGCCATGACTGGAGGTATGAAAAATCGAAGTCGCAAATGGTATCTGCGATCAATCGATCTTTATTGACCAAGGGGATTTTGTCCAGGTCGACAGGAGGAGGAATAAAAGGATTCTCTTCTCCTTCTGATTGTCTCGGCTTTGACACCATTTCAGCAACAATACCTGCAATAAACACGATGTTAGTGGGGTAGACTGACTGTGGATGAAGGTGGCATAAAAGTGATGGAGGCGTAAGAGTAAAATTTTCTAGTGCGATGGACGAATAGTGAATGAAGAGGGAAAATGTTAATTTTATTTAAAATTGGGTCGGTTGGATGCGGGAAAATGGTCAGCATGACAACGGGTATGTTATCCAGTTATTAATGGACAACGGGCCACTTGGGGGTGATATAGCAGGTGACGGTGGCCAAAACATACGGATGGTTGACGTGGCTCCTAGGGATTGGAGGTGATGGGAAGTGAAAGTCGCCATAAGGGGCTGGTCATGAGTGGAAAGGGTTAAGGACTGACAGCAGGGACTGACAACAGTTATGGGATGAGACATGACCCTGGGAACAAGTGGGACAAGTGGACTCAGTGGAGGATGACACCCATGAGTGACGGGGCCATCAGATAACATGTGTGGGATGTGACTTGAGGACCAATAGGATGATGCCACGTATGACCAGGGGCCCGCCGAAGGAAAAATCCATTCCGGACCCCCCCCCCCTCATTTAAAGGCAGGACACCAGGGGGGGTCCGAAATCCATTGTGATCCATTGATCTGCGCGCTTGTTTCCTGGCCGCAGATCTTAGCGCGCTCCTTAATACTCATTCTGGACCCCCCCCCTCGGTTAAAGGCAGGACGGACGGGGGGGTCCGGAATACATTGTAGACCGTTAATTCAAGTGCTCTATTCTAAGCCATCTAAATGTGTGCCCATGTTATTACCAATTCCAACCCCCCCCTGGTTAAAAGCATAATGTTCGGGGGGGTCCAGAATGCGTTGTGAGCCGTAGATCTTA
>JZKD02S2344528.1:300207-313322 GCA_000966675.3 Picea glauca
GAGAGAGAGAGAGAGAATTGATTTGTGTTAACAGGAACACATGTGCATTCGTGTTGTTAATAAGGTGTGTACGCTTTAGGAACGCGTGCACATTCCTAAAGCGCGTGTGTTATTTGAATTTTGTATTTTTTGGGCAGGAGTCACAACTCTAACATATGTTTGCTAAGTTGGTCTCCTTGGATTTAGGTTCGGGATCACAACCCTAGTGGTTCAGTTTGCAAATACATAAAAACCTCCATGTTTATGAATTCTTCTCCATATCTCTGTCTTTGAAGTTATTTGTATATAGGCTACACAATTTAGTTATTTACGAAACTAGACACTCATAGAGTTGGGTGGTGCAGATTCCAAATACAAAATTAAAAAAAAAAAAAAATATTATTTTTAATCTATTTTTGTCTACATATTTCACAATCCTAGAATACATACCTCTTATTTCCGCTAAAAAAATAATGATTTTTTTTTATCATGTTAAGACCCTCTTAGCCTACACGAACAAAGACATTGTAATTTGAGGGATATGTTGACTTTGATAATTTAAAAAAATATATAAAATTAATATTATAAATTTCCAAACAAGTTTTTTGAACAATTTCCATGGTTAAGGTATTCAACACCTACAAGAACAAAAACTTATACCTTATATTTTGTTGGAAAAATAAGATACCACTATTAGAAAAAATCAAATTTGACATAGTTATTCATAGTTTCTATGAATAAAAGTTGTATATTTAGAAAGCTAATTCATTTTCTTGCATTTCATATGCTTACACCATATTCAAATTCATTGTAAAATTACTTGAATAATCCCTCCAAGTTAACATATTGTTATTTTTCTAGGTTTGCATTGCCACTAAAGGGTTATGAGAGACCATCATTAGCTTGCACTCATTCATATATATATATATGAAAGATAGATAACATGGATTTTAGTAGGATTAAAGTTAATTTTCATTTTACTAACCACTTTATTAGAGGTAAATAAATTTAGACTTTTCCTTGTTATTTATTAGTCATAAACTAGATTAGTCAACATACACTAGTGTGTTTAACTGAGGGAAGGTGATCTAATATTCTTTTTATTCACGACTCATTTGTGTTGAAGATGGAATGACTATAGATCATGATTAACACATATTTTTATAGGAAAACATTTTATAAGGAAAACATATTTTTATAAGGAAAGGGTAAATGTTGTGTGCCATATTTCTATGTCTAATTAAGATGTACAAATTTGCTACACAAAACTATATAAAATGAATTTGCACGGAGCTCCATATCCCCTACCTGTATTCTACATCTCATATACATTGCATGAACAAATATTAGATTCCACACAACAACCTTTAATTACTAATCATCACTATTCTCATCAACCTTAATTATAAATGATTATAAAATTATAAATATTTTCTTTAATAAATTTTTATTTTTTTTATATATAGAGTCCACTCAAACCTTGATTGGTAAATTTTCACTTTCATTTAATCAATCACATATTCTTTATTTAATCATATTATATATCTTTTATATTTTTAATACATTAACAAAATATAATGATTAAGAACATGTGTTTCCTCTTAAAAAATCACAAATTCACTATAAAATGACTTTAAAATAAATTATTATTATTATAAAAAAATATAATCCCTATAAAAATAAAATGTGATTATAAAAACTTTTTTAAAAATAAAACTAAACTACTAATTATTTAAATAAAAAATGATATTTAAATACCAACCAAACTAAAAATTCTAACTATTAAAACAAAACAATGACATAATCAATATGTCATATATTTTAATATTGATATAATGGATATCTTATACAAAATAATTTTAATTTAAAATAAAGTAAATTCAACCTTTTATATATATATATATATATATATATATATATATATACCTTTTTTTTGGTTTCCCTGATTGATTATTGTACACGTTATGAAGTGGATTTATTCTTATACATCGTAAAAGCATTTTGAAAAGAATCATAGTTTTTAATGAGAACCATAGCTAAATATTTATATCATTAAATACATTGTTGCAACTTTTGATATTATTTTGTTAAAAATCACTATCGCCATGAGGCCAATATCTAATTGAGGTCAAAATCTTGATGTCTTTTGCTGCCTTCTATCTATTTTCTGAGTCGCTAGAAATTACAGATTCCGTATTCCGCAATCTCCTGCAGATATAAAGCGGGATGATCCTACGACTGTGTGGAACTTGTTCTACAAATCAACGACACTTGCTGTCACTTGTTCTGAAATGATAGATTTTGTAATATGGTGCAAATAAAAAGTGGGATGATCCTAGAACTTGTTAACCATTCATGTTCCAAAAGATCAACGACAAGAAAATGTTTTTTAAAACAAAACATGTTTCTTTTCACGTAGTTTAAATTACTTTTTAAAAGTAGCTTTTGCGTGACACTTTTGCTAACTCAATCACAAAGTTTTTGCGTGACATTTGTGTTAACCTCAATCACAATTAATCGTGTATTAACGTTGATGCTTTTTCAAACATTTTTGCTAACTTCAGCAAATTGATCATGTCGGGACTAAACCCTAACCCTAGCGGCATTATATCGTAAGAAGTTCGGGACTAAACCCTAACCCTAGTGGGCATTATATCGTAGGAAGTTAAGATTTCCGTAGACAATCTAGTCTCCTATAAAGTTCTGATGATCTCCTCCATTACAAATCAAGGTATCTGGATAGTTGTTCAGATCTGATCATCGGAATTACATTGATCAGAGATCAACAAATTGATTTGCAAGAGCTGTATATTCTTACTATGGCGTTACAGTCGACTAATTTTAAAAAGGGTGAGCAAATCCGCCATTTTACTCATCCACAGCACGCCCTAACCCTTGTATCCCCGACATCTCTGTTCAGTTGCCATGGATGCAAGGAACATGGAACCGGGGCTAGATACAGATGCAATGGGTGCAACATCGACATCCATGAATTCTGTGCCAAGGCTCCTCCTACCATCTCCCATCCATACCACAGCCAACACCCGCTCATCTTCTACAACAAGCTCGGAACAGGATTCGTCAAGTCCAGGTGCGATGTCTGCGGTCATTCCTTCAAGGGATTCGCCTACCGCTGCAATGTCTGTAACTTCAACATTCATTCCTGCTGTGCTGAGCTTCCAAGAGAACTGAACTTCTATGGCCATCGTCAGCACGCCCTGAAGCTTCTCTCTGGGTCTCCCTGCTCAAAGGGAGCGTCCTACACATGCGGAGGGTGCGGCAGAAAGGGATCGTCTTGGGTTTACTACTGTGGTAAATGCGGTTATTTTCTCGACGCAGTCTGCGCCAAAACGGCCATCAACGGCCTCCGTAGTCAGGGCATCGTTGTGCCCGCAAGACAGAGCAAGTTCAGAACGGCAGCGCGCCTTGCCACGAAAGCCGGGCAGTTTTTTGTAAGCAGTCTCGTTGAAAGCATCGGAGAAGCGGTCGCAGGTGTTATTCTGGACAACGCTACCAGAGACTTCAATCCTCATGGTGGTCACGACAATCGTACTGATGACGGGGATAATGGCCATTGAACGCCAACGATACTTCAAGATTTGAAAGCTAATTATGCCCCCATATCGGATCTGTTTTATGGATTTTACTCTCATGTCGGAGTTTTGCTATGCAGATACCAGGATAAACGTTTTCGCTTTCGTTCTTTTTTATTGCTTGTGAGATTACAGATATTTTGTTTCAGCTTTCCTATGGACAGGTTCTGAGTTTGAAAACATACTCTCTGCTTTGTAAATCTCTACTATTTAATCCATGTCATTTTTACTATTTAATCCATGTCATTTTTATTGCCATGAGTATGAATCATATGCAATTATTGCAAGTGCCGCTGTTCTTAGAATTCAGTGTCACGAATTATCCTTAATAACCAAAGCTCTCAGTAATCACCCACAACGCAGATATAGAGAACGAGAAGTCCAAACCTTCTACTAAAAGGATTTTTTTATGTGATCAGACTTGGTTATGGAAATTGGAATTGTAATGTTTATTTGATTTGTATTTTTATTATAAAATAAATTCAACATGCTAAAAGCAATTATAATTTTAATGCCTAAAAACATTTTACAATTACAATTTTAAAAACAATTTACAATTACAATTTTAATGGCTTAAAACAATTACAACTTTAATTTTAATAGCTAAAAACAATTACAACTTTAATTGTATTTGTATTTTTATGCGGAAAGGGTATATCTATTATTGATAATGGGCGCAATTAATGATCTTTTAACCTTAAACCCTAATTTGATGGCTATGCATTGAAGATGCTAGCATATTCTTAGTCGTCCTCCAAAATCAATGGGTCAGATTTATTGTTCATAACTTTCTTACATTTATCAAGGCATCCTTTAAAAAATTACTATAAGGATATGTAATTGCCACATTTTTAACTAAAGTTTACAATTACAACCATTTAAAATTAATGATTCTAAGTATTTATAAGCAATTAGCATATTTCAAGAAAAAAGATGAAATAAATCTATTTAGACTTATTCTTATAAACAATGGTCTATTTGAAAAATTGGTCGAGAAAAGTGACAAATTTCCTCTAAATATCTAAATACTTTTAGATATTTTTCTCACTTGCGTATAAAAGTCTCCTAACAAGTCTCCGTCGTCTCACGACAGAATATTAAAAGACTTTGCCAAATTGAAATTTGTTTATGACATGTAATCGTGATCTTGATGGAAGGAAGAGCATTTGTTTTTATTGATATTATATATATTAAAAATTAATGAAAAGGAAATTAGAAAATTTATAGAATTTTAAAATTTTGTCAATTTTAAACATGATTTCATTTTTAGCTAAAGTTTTTATATTAATTGATTTGATCTGAAGATGGAGTTTTTATATTGATATTCTTTTTCATTTTGATATAAAGATTATTTATATATGAATATAAAATTAAATATTAAAAAATAATAATAATAATAATAATAAATAAATAAATTGAAAATAATAATTGAAAATAATAATAATAACAAATAAAAATAAATTCAAATACATTAAAAGTTTTTTTAAGTTATTAATTAATTTAAGTGTCACTTTTATATTAGTATACTAACATCTTGCAAGTTACCCATTAATTTTAAAGTGTCAATTTGATATTAGTATAATAAGATCTTGCACGTTACCAATTAATTTTAATTTTAAATTTTAAAGTGTCAATTTGATATTAGTATAATAAGATATTGCAAGTTACCAATTAATTTTAATTTTAAATTTTAAAGTGTCATATTAGTATAATAAGATCTTGCAAGTTATCAATTAATTTTAATTTTAAATGTAAGCTTTATTAGTATAATAACAAGTTACCAATTAATTTTAAAATAATAAGTTACTAATTAATTTTAAGATGTCAATTCCATATTAGTATAATACCATTTTGTTTAAAATTTTAAAATCTTATAAATGTCATATTTTGTGGATATTTTTAATTTCAAGTTATTTTGGGTCTTTAATATATAGTTAATTATTGATATGGTGTTTTTTTTTTATTGACTAGTGATCACTTAGAGATTAGAGATTATATGATGTTATTGGACTATAAATCAACATAAATTTATCCATAAATCCATCTAGGTGCAACCTTTTTTTAGAGTGAAAAAGGTTTGCACTTTTAGGGATTTGATCCGTATGCGTGCATGATAGATCCAAAGTCAAGATGGATCTAAGGTGGTTCGAGGGCAAGAGTGTGGAATTTTTAGATGATAATCAATATTCATATCTATATGTTTTAGATGAACTTGATACTTAAATTTACATCATTATGAATCCCAATAATAACAAAGTAACAATGTCTAGGAAAGAAAATAGTGAATAATAAAAAAATGGAACCATTGAGATATATATTAATATATATATATATATATATATATATATATATATATATATTGCATCATATCATTAAGAAGTGATATGAGGAAGATATTGAATAACTCGTATTACATAGTAATTGATATCAATATTTTTTTTTTAGCTTTTCTCTTAAATATATCAACACACTTTTCCATATTTTCATATTGATCATATGGAAATGGAGGTTGAAATTGAAGACCATGCAATGCTTTAACTTATATATTGTAATAAAAGTGAGACCTTTCTTCTCCGTCTTTCCAATATTAATAGTTGTCTTATTTAATGTCAATCCCTGTGACTTATGGATTGTTAATCTCCAAGCAACTCTCAATGTAATTTGTCTATTATTACCTCTTTAAATAGGTATAATACAAATAGTTTGAGTGAATAATTCATCTCTTAGAACTCCCATATAGTTATCAAATCTTACTAAAACATATGTGGGAGGTTTAGGAGGGGATGATGCTATATTATACAAAATATGCTCAACTACCCCAAGGGTAGCATTAAAAATTCCTACAATAGTCCATAAATTTGAATTAAGAATAACCCTAGTTCCAACAACAATATGAAGCTCATTGTCCATTTTTTCCTTATCTTCTTCCATGGAGTAGTTGTTCATTGTCCAATTTTTCCTCATTTCCTTCCATGGAGTAGTTGCTACTTACTCTTGTAGAAACACTTTGTGAAATAAGGCAATTTAGTGATATCAAACAACACTTATTGTGATTGTCGAGATCATCATTTGCTACAAACAAATGCATAACCTCATCAAATGAATCTTTTGTGGGACCATCCATACTGGTATTTGTATGTGTCATTAATAATTTATAGTCCTCTACAATAGAAATTTCATCTCTAACAGATGTCGAAAATGTTTTTGATCATTTCTTTGTCCATATTTCCTTAACATTATATCAAGAGTTACAACAATTATGAACAAATTCTATAATTTTTTTGCATGACCTTCATATGCATATACGGGTCTCTCCAAAATATGAGGTAGTTGTCACAAATCACCTACCAATATAATTGATATATCTCCAAAATGAACAATAGAATACAACTATTTGATTGTGTTAAATCATGTTTCATTGTATCATCACTAAAATCAATGCATATTGTTTTGTATTATGTCATTATTGAAATTGATGCAACTAATTACTCTAAATCATTTATCATTTTATCGTCACTAAAGTGAATGCATAGCAATGTTTTTCATTATGTCATTATTGAAATCAATGCAACTAAATATTCTAAATCATATATCATTGCATCATCACTGAAATCAATGCATCACAATGTTTTTCATTATATCATTATTAAAATCAATGCAACAAATTTTTTTAAATCATTTTTCATTGTACCATATTTAAAATAAATGCACCCTATTGTTTTTTATTATATCATTGCTGAAATCATTCCAATTCCCTTATTGCTCTAAAAATCTTTTTATTATCATCAATAAAATCAATATGTCCTATTGTTTTGTGATATATCATCTAAAATCAATCCATGCACTCAATGATTGATAATCCATTATTTCTTAGTTTCCATGGGTGGAACATATCAATAGTATTAAAATTGACCTCCTCCATTTTGATAGTAATATTAAGGTGGGACAACTCCTAATGATACATGTCACATTTTAGAGACATTTATATGAATTGTTAAAGTTAAATTATGGTTCACCACCAAGAATTATATAAATTCCCAACTAATGTAGAGAAAATGACATCCCCTTTTAAAAGTATTAAATGTGATATATAAAATACAAGCGTTTCCCTTTCCCATGACAAGTAAGGGTGCAGACTCTCTCAAGCTCTCATGAAGCTCTCATGCACTCTCTCCTCATTGATACAATTAGAAATGAAGAATATCCCTCCAAAACCCTGACAACCTCCTAATATAATGCTCATGAGATAATAATTACACTAAAATCCCAATAAGTCATCAATTATTGCGTCCATTGGCACTTTCTACAACCCAGTATGGGGGAGACGTGTAATTCATTCCATGCTAAACGTGGAGTTGACACATGTCCATTAAAAAAATAATATAATATTGAATATGGAAAGACTTACGAAAACTTTTAAGTGAGGGGTGACTTGTAAATGATTATAAGTATAACACGTACATTTTGAGATTATAAGACTTATGCATGGTATTTTTTTTTATCTTTTCACAACATCAAGATTTGCACATTTGTACTTTTCAAATCAAAACAATACCTTAAATCTACATAATCTTGAAAGTATGATCATTACATTACCTACCCTTTTAAAATACTTTGTCCTCAAGGAACTTATGGAAAATATTGTATGTGTTTTGGCTTGTAATTCCTTTTCATGATTCTATGTTCTTGAAGCTGTCATGGTTGATGATATGAGATGATATGAGTTACAAAGTGTTGAGCAGAACTATATTATTGTGAAAAGGTGAGACCACCCTAAGTCAATTTTCTAGAAAATTGTGTGGCAACAATTTCTATGATTTGGGAAATGATTTAAGATTCCACACTTGAACTTCTCTTCCATATAATAGGATCTTCACTTAAATTTTCATACTGATTTTATCTTTGGTTACTTTGCCTCTTTTGATTTGGATGACGATAAGTCATCCTTATAGCATGGTATTTTCTTACCATGTTTGAAGTGCCTTCTTGTTTCACATTTTGTAGTATGTCTTATTTGCATACTTGTGTCACTTTGTTGATCATTAAATGTTTATTGTTAGAGATATTTGGATATTACATGATTTTTACTTCAATATTTGATGATATTACTACTTCAGCTGGATCGATCATTATTTCTTTGTTGACTAGTGGTTTTTTGTTGGTATATTGGTCTAACTATGGTTGCATTTTCTTTTATCATTCAACTTATTGATTTGCACAAGAAAATTCCGATTATGCTTCCTTAGGGGGGAAAGTTTTTCATCATTTTCTAAGTTGTTGAATTTATTTTTAAGTTTATGAATCTCTAGCTTCTCATCCTTTAACCTTTGATTTGTTCAAGCAATTTCTAATTAATCATATTTAAGGAATAATTTTCTTCATCCTTCTCTAATAATTTCTTCTTGAGATGTTGATTCTCCTATTCTAACTTTTGATTGCACTAAATTTTATCCTCTAAATTATTGATTTGTGTAAATAGTTTTTTATTATTCTCTTTTAGGTGATTAATTTATCCATATTTGGGTGAGTGAAAGTTGTTGGCACAAAGTTTTCAGACTAGGGTCCTCTTCAGGTTACCAACAAAAGGTACCGATGTAGTCTATTGCACTGGAATTTTCATATTCTCAGGAGGGAAGAAGTCTCACCTGAAGCACAACCAAGACGAGTGAGATAGGGAAGGGTAAGAAAAACACTTAGTCATATCCTCGAAGTATCAAGATTCATACTAGTCTTGCGTAAGATAGATTAAACCTGTTGTAGTCTTGAACATATCCTAAACTAGAAGGGAGAAACAAAGCTGCATAGACATTCATATGGAATCTATAATCATTAATCATATCAGGCATAAAAGATAACACAACATAACATTCTACAGAATCAGAAGGTGAAGTAGAGAAGAGATTTTCTTTTTAATCGGGTCTCCAACTGTATTATATTATATCAGATCTCTTCTCAGGATACATGAGCATCTTGAGCCAAACATGCAAATAGTCATGTCAAAGATAATCAACAAGTTCTTCTCAAATAGTCCAAGAGAAGGTTATCTCATCCCCTTTCTCTTGCTACCTCTACAGTAGTATGTGACTCTTTTCCCTTACCATTTACAATTTGGTTCCAAAATGGAGTTCTCATTATTCAACTCAATTAAAAACAACAATAACTAGATCCCCCCTATTACAATCATATGGATTTTGTATATAATATGGTCCAAGCTTGTTGGTTGAGAACCTGAGATTTCTCTCTTCTTCTTGATTCTGTTGCAACCTCTTTCTTCAAAAAATTTGTTGTGTTGTCCTTCCAACTGTTTTCTGTTCTAACTACTTCCTGGTGCGCTTTCCCTTTTATCAACCTTATTTTCCTTCCTTTTCTCATCTATTCATCTCTAAAGAATCTTTCACAAGTTATATTCAACAAAACGAAGGGCCCAACTGGCCCCGACCACAATCCTTGACTTGTCCCGAGTCAAGTCTTTATCTCTTTCGTGGTCTCGGAGTTGGCCTATTGTTCTTCTTTGTCTTTGCCTTCTTCTTCTAGATTGATTCCACTTCTATCTTAAGCTATTTATTCTTTGGATCCTTAAGACAAAGGGCCCAACTATGGTACCAGTTCAAGGGATTTCTTCCTGACCTCCTAGAAGTGTTCTACCTTGTCTTGCCATTTTCTAGCAAGCAAGGAAGCTTCAACGACGAACTGCTAGGTAGTTCCTATGGTGAATTCTTTTGGCTTGGATGCAATGAGAAAATTCCATTTTGAATATTCTACAACATCCACTTGGTGCATCTGCAGGTAAGCAATTTGGACTACCGATCAAAATTCTTGGAGTTCTTTCTTGGCCACTGTCAAAGCTTCAAATAGTGCATTCAGATCATTGTCCGCTTACTGGATTTCATCGAACTTAGCTTGTTGTTCCAGCGGATCCAGTGCTTTGGCAACTTCTTCATTGAAGGATTGGATCTTCAAGCGCAAGTCTCATAGTGTTTGGTTGCACCGAGAGATTACTCCCATCCAATCAATGACTTCCTTGAATATCATGGTGCACTCTACAGTCATTTTATGCAGTGCAAATTTTGCATTGTTTTCTTCCAGAACAACCTTTTCCAACTGTTCTTTAATTCTCTGTGTTGTACTTTGAATTTTAACTGGATTCCCCTCAACTGTGCTTCTAGGTGTTCTACTCGGTTTTCCAGCTCAACCCAGGCTACCTGAACCAATTCAATATGTTCTACTATCTCATATATTAGTGAGAACTCTGACAACTGAGGCTTTGTCTTTCTGAAAGTTGTCCAGGCCTCTATTAGTTTGTCCTTCACTTTCTCCATTTTCTGTTCTACTTGAATTTTCTAATGTTCCTCCTGCATTCTTCATGTTTTTGCATAGATTCCTTCTTCCTTCCATAATTCAGCTTCCCTTTCGGCTTGTTGGATCCTCTTATCCAAGTTCTCAGTAGAATCTATGATCAAGCCTACTAGTTGCAGCGTTGGAAAATGGGCCAACTCGTCGGATGTAATAGTAGCATCCAAGGGGAATCTAGCTTGAAGTGGCATCCCTCTAGCCATGGAGTGTTTTGAGGGTGTCTCTACTTTTTCTTCCCCTGGAGATGGACCTCTCAATTGTTGTGTGAGTCTATTCTTCAGAGCCATTGGAAGTAGGGGGAGAACCTATGTCTTTGAAAGATAAAGTTGTATTAGTTATGAGCATTACTACGGATCCTGGAGTACTAGCTCCAGTTGCTCTTTCAATGATGTTGTTCTTTGTCTTGACTGAGTTTGTTCTTATTCTTGAATTAGTTGTGTTCTAGTATCTGTTGGTAGTGGAACTTCTGGAGTTGCACTTCATATCATCAGAACCTCAACAATGAACTTTGGGAGCAGACACTAGGGAATCGGGACTGATAATTGTGGGATTGGGATGAGTGTTGGGATTTCTAGTTTCTGGTTCTCCACCGAGGGAAGAGAGACCAAGATGGGTATAGATGGAGCGATTGGCTAACTCGAGGTTGTGGTAGTCAGTGTGATGGGATATTCAAGGGTCCCAAAGGATTATGGTATATCCATTTGCATGGGTTCGAGTGAAGTGGTTTGTGGGGGAACTATGGTATCTTTCGGTGGTGGTGGCGAGGCTTACTCAAAAATGAGAGTTGAGTATGTGTTAAAGTCCAACTTAGGGTCATATATAATATTAATCATAGTATGGGAAGCACGAGTGGATTCCTTGGTGCGAGGTAAGGTCATGGATATTGGCTCCGGGTCTATGAATTTTGCAGGGGAAACACTTGTTCGAGCCTTTTTCATTGGGATTTTTCGATGAACACATCAATTAGAATATTTTTGACATCCTTACCTGATAGTACCTCCTGTTCTAGAAGTTGTGGAAATAGTGGCAAAGTCCTTTTCTTTCACTGCAACAGTTTCTCTTCCTCTTCTTCTGAGTCTGTCGGCATTTGAGCCTTCTTTTTCTTCTTTGTTGCACCTGAACTCAGACCTTCTTCTTCATTCTGCCCCTTTTTCTTCAACAACTTTTCTGGCAAGAGGTAGTGCATACCTGGCTTGTGAGGGTTACACTTAACTCTGGTCCACAAAATAACTTATTTTTCAAATGATTCTTCCTCAAGGTAAAAAGGTAACGAACTTGTGTGGAAGTCATCAGGATTTGAATACCTCGACTAGACAAAGGTATGGTAGTGATTCAATATGAATGTTATATTTGTTATGTTCAAGTTAAATAGTTCCTGTGGTATGCGCAACCACTGAATTGCATCTATAAGTTGGTTATACCACTTCAGGAATGCAACATTATTGAACTCCATGTTCTCAGAATTAGACCTTGCCTGCTAAGGTTTGAAAATTTTCACAAGGTGCTCCTTGTCTGCAGGTGCAAACTGTCTTCCTATGGGTGGACACCACTTCCACATTGCAAAAGAGCGAAGTAGGTAGCCATAGGTAAATTTCCCCCATTTCACCTGAACTTCCTCACAAGAAATGAGGATTTATTTTAATAGGTAGCTACACCAATTGAAAACTACTTCGTTTGCTCAAAAGTTCGCTACTGATAGAGCATCCAAAGTGCATTCACCCTTGTAGTATGAGTGCATGACCTTACTAGCGATGAAATAACATGTGGTCCTCATAGTTTTTGAAATAATAGGCTCAATATTTGTTATGTGCCCACCCCTCTAGGTGTGGAACTTCTCATATAATATGACCTCACCATTCTTCTTACCATGCCTTCTTGGTCCTTGGAATCCTTTGGACACGTCCTCAATCTCTAGGGACAATCCTGTGAGTTTTTGTATGTCTTCTTCATGGATTGGGTATCTCCTATTGATCCATAAGATCTTATCGTGCAATATACTGATAAAATACTTTGTGCAATGAACAACCTCACCAGTGGTCTCAGACACCGATAGATATATGAGGTTCATAATTGTTGAGTTGATCAGATTGATGAAGTGTTATCCACAAATTTGGTCATTGTGATGATGTCATGGTGATATCATGATGATGGAAGATCAAGCTCTTTATCAAGAACACTTTCCTAAGAAAA
>JZKD02S2344528.1:338232-359418 GCA_000966675.3 Picea glauca
GAAGCAACATTTCTCTTCAAATATAATGACAGGACAAACAAGACATAAAAAATGACAACAATCTTATAATTTACAAATCATAGCATTTAGATAAATCTATGTGCAAATATTTGTACAAAATGATTCATTTAACGAAGAAGGTAAACATTTAATTCATTAAATTGAAACAAAGTAAATGTTGTACTTTTAAAATAAGAGAGATCAGATATGGATAACACATAAATCAAATCACATCAACCTGCAACGAATTACGATAGCTAAAGTAGTCAATAATTGATTGCAAACTGATATGAATAAAACTTGAAACAAAAGTTAGATATATTGAAAGATAAAGATGTTACAAGACATCAACTTTCATCCCAGTCTGTATTATAAATCCATAGTCTGGTTCTCCCAACCGTGATGATGGGTTTATTACAAAAAATAACAAGTATTTAAAGACCACAGGGTAAAACATCCTTGTGGGAATTGTCAAAGCAGTTTACAAAAAATCTGGGAACAATCTCCCAAGTCACTATTTTTGCCTATGACTAACAACTGAAAACTATATCTAAACTGTTACAGCATGTCCAATTTGTCAATGAAATTCATAGGTACCTATAAGTAGACAAGAATACAAAAGTTTAGATAATGTTTTATTGATAAAATTGACAAAAATCTAATTTTTAAGACTAGCTATAAAATCTTGCGATTTTGCAGCTGGTCTAATTTGAAAACATAATTGTTTTTAATCAATCCAAATATAATAGAAATATATCGGACCTATTAAACCAAATCTTTAATTACTAATTCCAAACAAAGCGAATCATTCATACCACAACAAATCAAAACTTGTATGCAAATTGAAACAAATGAAATCGTAACTGAATTAATCAAATGATAACAAGATATGTGAGATTTGTCAAACAACGTTTATTACCAATTCAGAACATACAAAATCGATTGACAGTTGGGGAACCAACAAAATCATCTCTTGAACCAATTTCAAAATAGACTATAATCGATTTAGCCAAGTCTTTCATACGAATTCAATAGAGACAAAATATGTGAATCCGAACTTAACAGAATCGTTTTACGAATCAATAGATTACGTTGTATTTTTCAAACCAATATTTGATATTGATGCATTGTTAATCCAAGCATACAGAATCGTCTCAAAATAAAACCAAAATAAATGAATCGAACTATCTTAGAGCCGACACAATTGATATGCTAATGCAAAATCGTATCAATTAAAACATAGCTGTGTCCGAGTTTAGCAAACAAATCTTCTTTACAGATCGAATTCAATCATAATACAAAACGAAAACAATCATTCAAAACAAAACAAAATTGTTTCTTGAATCTATTCGAACAAAACTAAACGAAATCAAACCCAATCGGTCATATTAATTCAAACCAACTCATAAAAACAAAATCGATGTTGAAACACATACATGGGCAGTAAGAAAATGCTTCGATCATGATAACTTTGAATTGACAGAGGTCGTTGTTGCCTCGACGTTTCTAAAGACAATTGAACCAATGGTTTTTTGTTTCTTCTCGTTGGCTTGAAGCCTGTCTTTCTCTTTTGACAGCACTGTAACTCGTTCCTCTAACGATTTGATCTTAGATTTCAATAAGGGAACGTCGTTGTAATAACGTTCAATCCAAGCATTACATTGTGTACATGATGGTTGATCGGGCTTTGTCATTACAGGCGAGGGTTCTTTCAAGTTACCAGGGGTTTGATTGTGAAGCTTGATTACCAGGAATTTAGGATCGTTCTTGAGGCATGGCGGTAAGTTGGATACATAGTCATAGGTTTCCATAGAGCATAGGCCATGAGAATAGGGATATTCCTCAATCAATAAACGTTCAATTTCAGAGTCCGAGTCCTCACTCAACACTATGGGCTTCTGGTCAATGTTTGGCTTGGGTTTGTTCCTAGCACATTTGGATATCCATCATGCATTCTTCTTCCCCTTACTGTTGACACCAGTATCACCCTTACCTTTCTTCCTCACAGTATTCTTGACGGACTTAGTATTGTCTTTAGTACACGGGTCGGCCATGGTATTGGGTAGGTCGAGGTCAGGGCAATTCTAGGGTTTGACAGTGGGTAGAAGGATATGAAATGGCACGGTTGGACCAACCAGAGTTTCAGTAACCACAACCTTGTCCACTTGGACAAACTTGGGAGTGACAAAGCCATTCCTTGATAGGAGGGCTTGCCAACTATCACCACTAAGTCTCAAATGGTAGACGATAAGGACTTTGATCAAGCCGTGATGGAAAAGGCTGCTATCAACCTTCTCATGCTTGAATATTTTGGACATCTTGTATAGACTACGTAAAAGATAATGTGGCATATTCAGAGGGTAGCCTATAAAATTCATCAACAACTGAAGATGATATAGAAATACCAAGCCATAACGACCTTTGTAGGTCACAAACTGCTTAACAATTGCCAAAATATCGTGCCACCTGGGTTTGAGGGTCGTAAGAGGCATACCTCTATCACAACTCACAATCTTCCTTGATGTGAATAGGAGCAACCATGGCACCTCGTCAACATTGGAATTTTTAAACCACCTTTGCCATGTAGCTGGTAGTCCTATAGCTGAGCTTAGGAATTCCTCATTTATCTCGAGCTGTATGTCTCCGAACTTAGCCCTGTAGCCGTCGAAGGTGAGGGAGAATTGTTGGGCAACCGAAAGGTTAAAACCCTCAAATCTTTGGATAAACACCAGCCAACCACTATTTTCTAAATCCTCATGGGCATTGTCGAATAGCAGGAGTGTTTGGCTTCCATTGGGCTCTATGCACACCACAGGTGCCATAGGCAAGAAAACACAGTGAGCCGAGTGAACGGGCAAGTGTTTGGACATGGTAAACGCAGGATCAAATAGCCCGAAAACAACAGAGGTAACCCGGGATAGGAGGGAGGCATTAATGCCCAAGTGTGAGAGGGTGGTGGAGCTAGATCAGCCCATGCAAAACAGTCATATCCAAATGTACAAACGACGACGCATATGGTGATTCAAATCACCATTGCAATGTGTTGAAAGTAATGACATCAAACAATTAACCAAAACTATGGTGAGTCGACCCAAATCGTTTACACGAGCAATAGTATTTGCATGGTTTTAAAATAAAATAATTGTTTCGGAATCCACACCAAGGGTTCGATCATAACAAATATATGTTTTATGAAATGATTGCGCCAAGGGTCTAATCCATAATGTCAATGTGTTTTCATGAAACCAATGTGCCAAGGAATTTGATCGAAGTACATCAAACCACCAATAAATCAACGATTGAATCACAATCATTAGAAAATCATCACAGTCTCATAAAAATTGAAATCATATTAACAACAAAAATGCCAAATGAGTAAAGATTTTGGTGTCTTTTCAACTGTGCGACTATAATTAAATTGGAAATGCAATGAACACATAGACAAGAGTGATCATAATAATCTAGTGACGATTTTAATTCCATTGACGTGACTTCAAAATCAATGTTTTCATGGTTGGAGTCATGAAAACTATAACAGAAGGCAGGTGTACAAATGCGCAAAATGACAGGGTTGTTTTATTCAAAAACTTGTGATGAGAATCAAGGGTTCCAAAACACTTGTGTAGGCAGTTTATAGAGATACGATTAAAAAGTGAGATGGCTGCCAACAATACCCTTGTAGGAATATATGCCAAATGTGGGAGCATAGGGAGTGCATCCAAAGTATTTGATATGATACCTCAAAGAGATGTGGTTTCAAAGAATGAAATAATTGCAAGATATGATATACATGGATTTTGTGAGGAATCCCTTCAAATATTTGAAAAAATGAAAAGTTGTGGCATGAACCCATGTTACCTTTACTGGTATTTTGATAACATGATTCCATGCATGCTTAGTAGGTGAGGGATGACAATGTTTCCATTGCATGAGTGATTATGATAACATATAAATGCAATAGAATAATATGGTTGTATGGTCAACCTTCTTGGTTGTGTTGGTCACCTACATGAAGCTCAAAATTTTATCAACAAAATGACAATGAAACCAACGGTTATTGTTTGGGTGTCTTTGCTTGATGCTTGTAAAATGCATACAAATATAAAGGTTGGGGAGCATGAATCACAATATATTTTTGAGTTGGACCCAAATAATACCATACCTTATGTATTACTGGAGGAAAAAATATACACATGCATGATCAAGATTAGAGTGGAAAATAAGTATGTGGAAACAATTTGGCATAAAGGAGATTAATTCCAAACACAAAACCAAAATACACAATCAATATAAATCACTTCATCAATTAAAACTCAAACATATTTAAAGTATAGAGCAATCCATAATGGAGATTCAATTGGATAACCATAACTAAACTTTTCTTACATTTTAGCATTCAAAGTAAACAAACAAATCATAGAGCTACTACACCATTACATCATGGGTCATTTTATTAATTTCATTAGGAAATTAATTTTTTTTTTCCAGCCGAAAAATTGCATGAATTATATCAAAATATAATTTTTCAACAATACAATATATTTAAAAGTATAATAACCTTTTCCTATCCTCCTGTCTTCAAAAAATAAAAATACTACCTTTCGACAATTCACTGTCAATAAGAAGAGACTCATCCTAATCTTGCTAATCAAAAAAGAAAAAATTAATTCCTATCAATGTTTACATGACAATAGAAAATAATAAGCAACCAGTGGTCCTGAAAAGGATTTTAAAAATGTCAAAATGAAAAGTTGTTCCAGAATTTTCACTGTCCCAAGAAGTATATGTCCATCTACCACTCGTAGTCGCTAAGGCTTGTTTCGATTATTTGTCTGCCTCCACATTTGCCTCCTTGAATATATGCTGAAAATACATACCTATGAATGACAATATTAGATCCCTAATCTTGCCTTTCCANCTTGGGAGTGACAAAGCCATTCCTTGATAGGAGGGCTTGCCAACTATCACCACTAAGTCTCAAATGGTAGACGATAAGGACTTTGATCAAGCCGTGATGGAAAAGGCTGCTATCAACCTTCTCATGCTTGAATATTTTGGACATCTTGTATAGACTACGTAAAAGATAATGTGGCATATTCAGAGGGTAGCCTATAAAATTCATCAACAACTGAAGATGATATAGAAATACCAAGCCATAACGACCTTTGTAGGTCACAAACTGCTTAACAATTGCCAAAATATCGTGCCACCTGGGTTTGAGGGTCGTAAGAGGCATACCTCTATCACAACTCACAATCTTCCTTGATGTGAATAGGAGCAACCATGGCACCTCGTCAACATTGGAATTTTTAAACCACCTTTGCCATGTAGCTGGTAGTCCTATAGCTGAGCTTAGGAATTCCTCATTTATCTCGAGCTGTATGTCTCCGAACTTAGCCCTGTAGCCGTCGAAGGTGAGGGAGAATTGTTGGGCAACCGAAAGGTTAAAACCCTCAAATCTTTGGATAAACACCAGCCAACCACTATTTTCTAAATCCTCATGGGCATTGTCGAATAGCAGGAGTGTTTGGCTTCCATTGGGCTCTATGCACACCACAGGTGCCATAGGCAAGAAAACACAGTGAGCCGAGTGAACGGGCAAGTGTTTGGACATGGTAAACGCAGGATCAAATAGCCCGAAAACAACAGAGGTAACCCGGGATAGGAGGGAGGCATTAATGCCCAAGTGTGAGAGGGTGGTGGAGCTAGATCAGCCCATGCAAAACAGTCATATCCAAATGTACAAACGACGACGCATATGGTGATTCAAATCACCATTGCAATGTGTTGAAAGTAATGACATCAAACAATTAACCAAAACTATGGTGAGTCGACCCAAATCGTTTACACGAGCAATAGTATTTGCATGGTTTTAAAATAAAATAATTGTTTCGGAATCCACACCAAGGGTTCGATCATAACAAATATATGTTTTATGAAATGATTGCGCCAAGGGTCTAATCCATAATGTCAATGTGTTTTCATGAAACCAATGTGCCAAGGAATTTGATCGAAGTACATCAAACCACCAATAAATCAACGATTGAATCACAATCATTAGAAAATCATCACAGTCTCATAAAAATTGAAATCATATTAACAACAAAAATGCCAAATGAGTAAATATTTTGGTGTCTTTTCAACTGTGCGACTATAATTAAATTGGAAATGCAATGAACACATAGACAAGAGTGATCATAATAATCTAGTGACGATTTTAATTCCATTGACGTGACTTCGAAATCAATGTTTTCATGGTTGGAGTCATGAAAACTATAACAGAAGGCAGGTGTAAAAATGCGCAAAATGCCAGGGTTGTTTTATTCAAAAACTTGCGATGAGAATCAAGGGTTCCAAAACACTTATGTAGGCAACTTATAGAGATAGGATAAAAAAGTGAGAAGGCTGCCAACAATACCCTTGTAGGAATATATGCCAAATGTGGGAGCATAGGGAGTGCATCCAAAGTATTTGATATGATACCTCAAAGAGATGTGGTTTCAAGGAATGAAATAATTGCAAGATATGATATACATGGATTTTGTGAGGAATCCCTTCAAATATTTGAAAAAATTAAAAGTTGTGGCATGAACCCATGTTACCTTTACTGGTATTTTGATAGTATGATTCCATGCATGCTTAGTAGGTGAGGGATGACAATGTTTCCATTGCATGAGTGATTATGATAACATATAAATGCAATAGAATAATATGGTTGTATGGTCAACCTTCTTGGTTGTGTTGGTCACCTACATGAAGCTCAAAATTTTATCAACAAAATGACAATGAAACCAACGGTTATTGTTTGGGTGTCTTTGCTTGATGCTTGTAAAATGCATACAAATATAAAGGTTGGGGAGCATGAATCACAATATATTTTTGAGTTGGACCCAAATAATACCATACCTTATGTATTACTGGAGGAAAAAATATACACATGCATGATCAAGATTAGAGTGGAAAATAAGTATGTGGAAACAATTTGGCATAAAGGAGATTAATTCCAAACACAAAACCAAAATACACAATCAATATAAATCACTTCATCAATTAAAACTCAAACATATTTAAAGTATAGAGCAATCCATAATGGAGATTCAATTGGATAACCATAACTAAACTTTTCTTACATTTTAGCATTCAAAGTAAACAAACAAATCATAGAGCTACTACACCATTACATCATGGGTCATTTTATTAATTTCATTAGGAAATTAATTTTTTTTTTCCAGCCGAAAAATTGCATGAATTATATCAAAATATAATTTTTCAACAATACAATATATTTAAAAGTATAATAACCTTTTCCTATCCTCCTGTCTTCAAAAAATAAAAATACTACCTTTCGACAATTCACTGTCAATAAGAAGAGACTCATCCTAATCTTGCTAATCAAAAAAGAAAAAATTAATTCCTATCAATGTTTACATGACAATAGAAAATAATAAGCAACCAGTGGTCCTGAAAAGGATTTTAAAAATGTCAAAATGAAAAGTTGTTCCAGAATTTTCACTGTCCCAAGAAGTATATGTCCATCTACCACTCGTAGTCGCTAAGGCTTGTTTCGATTATTTGTCTGCCTCCACATTTGCCTCCTTGAATATATGCTGAAAATACATACCTATGAATGACAATATTAGATCCCTAATCTTGCCTTTCCATCCTTCAATATTTATGGCTTGAAGATTTCCTTTTTTATTGAGCCAATCAATTACTATCTTGGAATCGCCTATCAGTTGGATGTACTGAATGTATAATTTCTTTTCTATGAAAAGAGAAGTCAAAGCACCCAAAAATTCATCTTTAGTATTTGTTCCATCTCCTCCATTAAAATTCCACCTATATTTGGTCATATATCTGCAAAAAATGGTGCCACCTGCCCCACAATTAGTACCTCTCTCCACTGGAGAATCGTCAAAGAAAGCCATTGAATAACCATTTATCCTGAAGATAGAGTTCAGTCTTAAACTTTTGGGTACCGATTTTGTACCAATGGGCAGGTTCCCGAGCATACTTAAAGTCCCGTGGACTACTAACCAAGTAGAAGGCCTTTTACCTTCAAATAACAGATTGTTGCGTTCTAGCCAAATATGCCAGCAAACCAATGCTGGAAGTATTTTTGACAATGCCTTGTTACCAACCCAATATTCCATGCAATGATTAATGGAAATACCAATCCAAGTATAATTTAAATTCTATAGATGTACACACTTAGCCCAAACCGAAACAACAAAAGAAAAACGAATACAAAGGTGTGCTATATCTTCAAAATTTTGATTACATAGCAGGAAAATGCTTGTCCCATGCCACCCTTTCGATTGAATTTTTTCCTAGGTTTTCAATCTACCCTCCATCACCAGCCAGAAAAATAAAGTAATATTCAAAGGGAGCCCCCATTTCCATACGTTTTTCTTCCATCCCTGACAAATCGAAAGGTTTAGATTTGAGAGGATAGCATCATAGAAGTTCTTCACCGTGAAGGTTCCTGAGAAGTCACCCCCCGTTCAAATAAGAGAATCGATTGTACCTGCAATAAGAGAGACCCATGACTATATAACTCTACTGTGTAAGTGTTCCATTCAGCTGCAAGGACCCTAGATAATCCCAAATCAATGCTGCTCCTCCATAAATCTGCATGCATCCCAGGAGACCAATAAATGGAAACTTATGACTGCGTAAAATTCTAAATGGAATTCTGGAATGTGACAAGCTCTGAATTAAGGATGGATCGACTGCCTATACCAAAAAAATTTCCCTTGCCAATGGCGATGAGTCTGTCGTATCTAGGGTTCCAACTAAGACACTGGAAGATAATAGGAAGAGATCGTAAAACACTATCCCACATTTGAGAGACATATCGATAGTTATAGGAGAGCCTTCTGAGCTAGCTAATGAGAGAAGTGTTATGAATGTACTTATCAAATAATACCTACTTCCAAATGCTTCTCTTAGTTAACAATCTCCACAGTGTTTCCGAAATCAATGCCAGATTAAAATCAAAAGGATTGAGGAACCCCCAACCCCCATTTCATTTTGGTCTAGACAAAATCTCCCACCCGCAAAGATGAAAATGGCAAGAATCTGATTTCCCATTCCATTAATAGTGAAACATGAGTTTAGGAATCTTGTTAAGGATGGTACGAGGTAGAGTCTCCATGGAAATGAAAAAAAACCGGCTATCCTTCCAGCACATATTTGATCAAGATATATCTTCCCCCTAGAGAGAGCCACCTGTTATACCATCCTGAAATTTTTTGAGAAATTTTTGTAACCAACCAGCTCCAATCGGAAGCTCTATAAAGGCATGTTTTTAAAAAATACCATAGGTATTTAAATCCAGCGGAAATAGTACTGAAGGTAAAGGGAAAAAGGGCTTTAAATGGAGTCAAGTCAAATTTTGCAAGGCCTTCAGAGAGAATAGTTGATTTGGTCAAATTCACTATAAGACCAACCTCATTACAGAATATATCAATGATGGACATAATTTCCTTCCATTCCCATAAACAAGCCTTAGATAAAATGAGAACATCGTCCACGGAAAGAAGGTGTAAGATATTAGTCAATCAAGAAACATTTATACTTGATATATTACCTTCCACCCTGGATTTCTTTAAAGATAAACGGAGTCCCTCCATCACCAGGATGAAGAGAAGAGCTGATAAAGGGAAGCCCTGGTGAACCCCCCTCTCAATTCTGAAAAAATTAGTAGGCTCCCCATTTACCTAGACTGCAAAGGACACAAAAGTTATACATGACATAATCCAATTAGTCGTCTGGAGACACAAACCTATTTTTAAAAGTATCAGGTGAAGTTGGTCCCAATCAATACAATCGTAAGATTTTCATTAGAAAATTAACTTACATACATGTCGATTTCATGATATCTCATTGTTATGAGGCTTCAAGTTCACATAAACAACCTCTGAAGTGAAAATAAACTCTCACACTACAAGAAAAACACTAATTAACGAAGGATTTTGTGGGACTACTTNATGATTCCATGCATGCTTAGTAGGTGAGGGATGACAATGTTTCCATTGCATGAGTGATTATGATAACATATAAATGCAATAGAATAATATGGTTGTATGGTCAACCTTCTTGGTTGTGTTGGTCACCTACATGAAGCTCAAAATTTTATCAACAAAATGACAATGAAACCAACGGTTATTGTTTGGGTGTCTTTGCTTGATGCTTGTAAAATGCATACAAATATAAAGGTTGGGGAGCATGAATCACAATATATTTTTGAGTTGGACCCAAATAATACCATACCTTATGTATTACTGGAGGAAAAAATATACACATGCATGATCAAGATTAGAGTGGAAAATAAGTATGTGGAAACAATTTGGCATAAAGGAGATTAATTCCAAACACAAAACCAAAATACACAATCAATATAAATCACTTCATCAATTAAAACTCAAACATATTTAAAGTATAGAGCAATCCATAATGGAGATTCAATTGGATAACCATAACTAAACTTTTCTTACATTTTAGCATTCAAAGTAAACAAACAAATCATAGAGCTACTACACCATTACATCATGGGTCATTTTATTAATTTCATTAGGAAATTAATTTTTTTTTTCCAGCCGAAAAATTGCATGAATTATATCAAAATATAATTTTTCAACAATACAATATATTTAAAAGTATAATAACCTTTTCCTATCCTCCTGTCTTCAAAAAATAAAAATACTACCTTTCGACAATTCACTGTCAATAAGAAGAGACTCATCCTAATCTTGCTAATCAAAAAAGAAAAAATTAATTCCTATCAATGTTTACATGACAATAGAAAATAATAAGCAACCAGTGGTCCTGAAAAGGATTTTAAAAATGTCAAAATGAAAAGTTGTTCCAGAATTTTCACTGTCCCAAGAAGTATATGTCCATCTACCACTCGTAGTCGCTAAGGCTTGTTTCGATTATTTGTCTGCCTCCACATTTGCCTCCTTGAATATATGCTGAAAATACATACCTATGAATGACAATATTAGATCCCTAATCTTGCCTTTCCAGCCTTCAATATTTATGGCTTGAAGATTTCCTTTTTTATTGAGCCAATCAATTACTATCTTGGAATCGCCTATCAGTTGGATGTATTGAATGTATAATTTATTTTCTATGAAAAGAGAAGTCAAAGCACCCAAAAATTCATCTTTAGTATTTGCTCCATCTCCTCCATTAAAATGCCACCTATATTTGGTCATATATCTGCAAAAAATGGTGCCACCTGCCCCACAATTAGTACCTCTCTCCACTGGAGAATCGTCAAAGAAAGCCATTGAATAACCATTTATCCTGAAAATAGAGTTCAGTCTTAAACTTTTGGGTACCGATTTTGTACCAATGGGCAGGTTCCCGAGCATACTTAAAGTCCTGTGGACTACTAACCAAGTAGAAGGCCTTTTACCTTCAAATAACAGATTGTTGCGTTCTAGCCAAATATGCCAGCAAACCAACACTGGAAGTATTTTTGACAATGCCTTGTTACCAACCCAATATTCCATGCAATGATTAATGGAAATACCAATCCAAGTATAATTTAAATTCTATAGCTGTACACACTTAGCCCAAACCGAAACAACAAAAGAAAAACGAATACAAAGGTGTGCTATATCTTCAAAATTTTGATTACATAGAAGGAAAATGCTTGTCCCATGCCACCCTTTCGATTGAATTTTTTCCTAGGTTTTCAATCTACCCTCCATCACCAGCCAGAAAAATAAAGTAATATTCAAAGGGAGCCCCCATTTCCATACGTTTTTCTTCCATCCCTGACAAATCGAAAGGTTTAGATTTGAGAGGATAGCATCATAGAAGTTCTTCACCGTGAAGGTTCCTGAGAAGTCACCCCCCGTTCAAATAAGAGAATCGATTGTACCTGCAATAAGAGAGACCCATGACTATATAACTCTACTGTGTAAGTGTTCCATTCAGCTGCAAGGACCCTAGATAATCCCAAATCAATGCTGCTCCTCCATAAATCTGCATGCATCCCAGGAGACCAATAAATGGAAACTTATGACTGCGTAAAATTCTAAATGGAATTCTGGAATGTGACAAGCTCTGAATTAAGGATGGATCGACTGCCTATACCAAAAAAATTTCCCTTGCCAATGGCGATGAGTCTGTCGTATCTAGGGTTCCAACTAAGACACTGGAAGATAATAGGAAGAGATCGTAAAACACTATCCCACATTTGAGAGACATATCGATAGTTATAGGAGAGCCTTCTGAGCTAGCTAATGAGAGAAGTGTTATGAATGTACTTATCAAATAATACCTACTTCCAAATGCTTCTCTTAGTTAACAATCTCCACAGTGTTTCCGAAATCAATGCCAGATTAAAATCAAAAGGATTGAGGAACCCCCAACCCCCATTTCATTTTGGTCTAGACAAAATCTCCCACCCGCAAAGATGAAAATGGCAAGAATCTGATTTCCCATTCCATTAATAGTGAAACATGAGTTTAGGAATCTTGTTAAGGATGGTACGAGGTAGAGTCTCCATGGAAATGAAAAAAAACCGGCTATCCTTCCAGCACATATTTGATCAAGATATATCTTCCCCCTAGAGAGAGCCACCTGTTATACCATCCTGAAATTTTTTGAGAAATTTTTGTAACCAACCAGCTCCAATCGGAAGCTCTATAAAGGCATGTTTTTAAAAAATACCATAGGTATTTAAATCCAGCGGAAATAGTACTGAAGGTAAAGGGAAAAAGGGCTTTAAATGGAGTCAAGTCAAATTTTGCAAGGCCTTCAGAGAGAATAGTTGATTTGGTCAAATTCACTATAAGACCAACCTCATTACAGAATATATCAATGATGGACATAATTTCCTTCCATTCCCATAAACAAGCCTTAGATAAAATGAGAACATCGTCCACGGAAAGAAGGTGTAAGATATTAGTCAATCAAGAAACATTTATACTTGATATATTACCTTCCACCCTGGATTTCTTTAAAGATAAACGGAGTCCCTCCATCACCAGGATGAAGAGAAGAGCTGATAAAGGGAAGCCCTGGTGAACCCCCCTCTCAATTCTGAAAAAATTAGTAGGCTCCCCATTTACCTAGACTGCAAAGGACACAAAAGTTATACATGACATAATCCAATTAGTCGTCTGGAGACACAAACCTATTTTTAAAAGTATCAGGTGAAGTTGGTCCCAATCAATACAATCGTAAGATTTTCATTAGAAAATTAACTTACATACATGTCGATTTCATGATATCTCATTGTTATGAGGCTTCAAGTTCACATAAACAACCTCTGAAGTGAAAATAAACTCTCACACTACAAGAAAAACACTAATTAACGAAGGATTTTGTGGGACTACTTMTCCTCTTCTTGTTGTAGATTGCTCTTTTATTTTATTTCTTCTTGTATATTACATTTCAATATTGCAATAGTRGATAACCTAATTTGGAAACTAGTTTGATTCCTTTTCTAATATATGKCTTGGAGTATTTTTCTTTTATGCAATTTAATTTCAATAAATTCTATCAAGGTGGAGCCTTGGCCTCTTCCATTACAGTGAGTACTCTCCTTCAAAGTGGTTTTAAAGGCCAACTSGTAGCTAGTGTTTGGGGCATGGATTTTACCACCCCAATTGGGACATTGTGAACAACGACTCCCACCCTCTTTTTTTTAAGTTTTTTTTTTTTATTTACTAAAATATCAATTAAGAGAACTTGGTACAAGGATATAATAGAGTTGTGCTTAATCGAGAGGATCTTTAAAATGGTGAATTATTCCTATTGCTTGTTTGATGAATAAATAGATAAGATTTGATAATGAGCAATGTTCAAGTCTATTGACAAGACTTTCAAGATTCCTCCTTTTGCTAAAAACAATTAGTAAAATTTGTATACCTACATATAATTTTACATTTTGTAATTTTATTTTTTTTCAAACAATTTATGGAGTGAAATATTTCCTCCTTGGTGATATGAGTTGACAAAAAATTCACAAAACCAATATTCTTCATATATATGGACTTACCACTAGTACTTGGAATTTCCACCCAAAGCCATGAAGAAGCACTTTAATTGTGAAATATGTTGTAATTTTCATTTTGCAATTTAAAGAAACCTATTTTTTTTTTTTCAAACAATTTTTATAATGAATCATTTCCTCCTTGGTCATATGAGTTGACAAAAATTTCAGAAAACCAAAATTCTTGATATATATGAGGACTTACCACTAGTACTTGGAATTTCCACCCAAAGGCACGAAGAAGCACTTTAATTGTGAAATATGTTGTTTTAAGTAACTTTGCAGCACCCATATTCAGTTCCTATACTTTAAACAATTATGAAACCTCATAAAAGCTACAAGAAACCAATATAAAAAAATTCCTTTTTGGTTTCTAGTTACATGAACAACCCTTTTAACACATGTAGTTAGCTTCCACAATGTGTTTTTTCACCTAGTTGGATTATACTTGGCTTGGTTGACCTTTAAGACACTTTGTTATTGCATTTTTTGGTGTAAGAACGCGATAACAATTTGTTTTTTGCGTTTTCTAGCTCATTGTTCATAAAAATCAAATTGTTGTTAGTGTCTTATTTTCCATTTTTAATCTAGATTATTCCTCTTCTTAGTTTTTTTTAGTGGTTGAGGGAAGTCAATACCCCATTGGATAGTTCCATATGTAGGTATTTTGATGCAGAACCCCCTTCTTTCCTTGCGGATGCTTGACCTCCCAGTCTAGGATCGTTCAAATAAAGGAGTCAGATCGAATCTTTGGGTTTTATTAGACCCCAATAAATCTACACAGGTCCCCTTCCTTTAAAGTGAAGGTTCTATCAAACCTATAGGCTCTTTCCTGGCCTCTTCGAAGAATTTAAATAACAAACACTAGCTCCCCTCGCTAGGTCCTTTCCTTCACATATGACCTGGGGCTGTGCCCTCACATAAGCACGTGATTGTATTGTGGCCAAGAGTGGTTTTATACAACACCAATTTTCTCCCCGCAATTCACTATCAATTGCCATGTATCTCTCTGGAAATACCGTGGTTTCGATTGCGGCCCACTCTAGAATTTGTAAAGTCCGATCACTTTCTGTCCCCACAATTAAGCACAACCGTCGATCTTGTGATATTGGGTGGTGCCTCTTGACCGACGGCTAAGATATTCCTCCCTTCCTTCCTTCTCTTTCTCCTAGAATTATTTCACCGACATTCCACAATCTATCGATGCATGTCTCCCTCAGATCGAGGGCTACGATTAACTTCGGCTCTTCGAGCTTCGGGAGTTTAAAACTCCTGCACCTGCTTCTTCCCGAAATGGCTATCTTCCAAAGTGGAAGATCTGCTGACACCTGTCCTCAACAAACAAATGACCCATATGAAATTTGTCTCTCCATCCTTTGAGAGTTCTTGTTCAATGTACTCCTTTTTATCCCAGAGTGACTTTTCTCCAAAATGACAGATCTTCCGCCATGCGTCCTCCTCAAATCAATGGCTTTGGTCCACTTCGGGACTTTAGCCTTCGAAATTCTCAACTTCATGATCTCTTTCGTTCGAAGTGATTTCACTCGAAATACATGATCTGTCGACGCGTGTCTTTCTGGATATGATGGTCATGATCTACTTCAGCTTTTCAAGCTTCGAGAGTTTCAACACTTGCACACTCGGTCCCTTCTGAAGTTCTTTCACCGAAATTTCAAAGATATATGTCGTGTGTCCCTCTGAATATTATGGATATGAATCACTTTGGCTATTCGGACTTCAGGAATTTCAATTCCTCCTCACCCGTTTCCTTCAGAAGTGATTTCACCCGAAGATGACATATTTCTACCACATGTCCTTCACAACGGACGGTTGCAATTTACTTTGCCCTTCGGGACTTCGGGAGTTTGTCACACTCCACACTTGAAATATTCCTAAGTTACTTTCCCCAAAGTCTCGGATATGTTGACACGTACCTCCTGGAGACCGACGACCAGGATCTACTTCGGCTCTTCGGCAATTTCACTTCCTCCTTGACCACAAAATTATGAAGTTCTCTTGCTCCAGAGTTGTGGATATTACGCCACCTATCCCTGGAGGATGGACAGTCCCTAGTAAATTCGGGACTTCGGTAATTATTTTCCTCTATGCACACAAAGGGTTAAGGTTCATGCAGTTTACCTAGATCCAACGCTTGTTAGTCCTTTGTGCCCAGATCTGATGGATGGGATATTTCCTTATCCTCGCGTGTTCCTCCTTCAGTCTTGGACCCTGATCTAACGGTACAGATATCTTCCTACAGTTGATCTGACAATTTTTGACTCTCCTCCTCCTGAGCTTCTTTTTTCTCCTGGACTTGGGAAAATTTGTAAGTGTTCACAGGTTGTGGCCTTTTAACCTTCTCCTACAGAACTAGTTGCTAGGGTCTTGACTCTGCTTTTCCTCCTGATATTTGACAATGAAAATTGACCTCGTTTCTGGCACACACTTTCACTTTGCATGAGAACTTGCACTACTCCTCCTGAGCTTGTTAACTTNGTAGCTAGTGTTTGGGGCATGGATTTTACCACCCCAATTGGGACATTGTGAACAACGACTCCCACCCTCTTTTTTTTAAGTTTTTTTTTTTTATTTACTAAAATATCAATTAAGAGAACTTGGTACAAGGATATAATAGAGTTGTGCTTAATCGAGAGGATCTTTAAAATGGTGAATTATTCCTATTGCTTGTTTGATGAATAAATAGATAAGATTTGATAATGAGCAATGTTCAAGTCTATTGACAAGACTTTCAAGATTCCTCCTTTTGCTAAAAACAATTAGTAAAATTTGTATACCTACATATAATTTTACATTTTGTAATTTTATTTTTTTTCAAACAATTTATGGAGTGAAATATTTCCTCCTTGGTGATATGAGTTGACAAAAAATTCACAAAACCAATATTCTTCATATATATGGACTTACCACTAGTACTTGGAATTTCCACCCAAAGCCATGAAGAAGCACTTTAATTGTGAAATATGTTGTAATTTTCATTTTGCAATTTAAAGAAACCTATTTTTTTTTTTTCAAACAATTTTTATAATGAATCATTTCCTCCTTGGTCATATGAGTTGACAAAAATTTCAGAAAACCAAAATTCTTGATATATATGAGGACTTACCACTAGTACTTGGAATTTCCACCCAAAGGCACGAAGAAGCACTTTAATTGTGAAATATGTTGTTTTAAGTAACTTTGCAGCACCCATATTCAGTTCCTATACTTTAAACAATTATGAAACCTCATAAAAGCTACAAGAAACCAATATAAAAAAATTCCTTTTTGGTTTCTAGTTACATGAACAACCCTTTTAACACATGTAGTTAGCTTCCACAATGTGTTTTTTCACCTAGTTGGATTATACTTGGCTTGGTTGACCTTTAAGACACTTTGTTATTGCATTTTTTGGTGTAAGAACGCGATAACAATTTGTTTTTTGCGTTTTCTAGCTCATTGTTCATAAAAATCAAATTGTTGTTAGTGTCTTATTTTCCATTTTTAATCTAGATTATTCCTCTTCTTAGTTTTTTTTAGTGGTTGAGGGAAGTCAATACCCCATTGGATAGTTCCATATGTAGGTATTTTGATGCAGAACCCCCTTCTTTCCTTGCGGATGCTTGACCTCCCAGTCTAGGATCGTTCAAATAAAGGAGTCAGATCGAATCTTTGGGTTTTATTAGACCCCAATAAATCTACACAGGTCCCCTTCCTTTAAAGTGAAGGTTCTATCAAACCTATAGGCTCTTTCCTGGCCTCTTCGAAGAATTTAAATAACAAACACTAGCTCCCCTCGCTAGGTCCTTTCCTTCACATATGACCTGGGGCTGTGCCCTCACATAAGCACGTGATTGTATTGTGGCCAAGAGTGGTTTTATACAACACCAATTTTCTCCCCGCAATTCACTATCAATTGCCATGTATCTCTCTGGAAATACCGTGGTTTCGATTGCGGCCCACTCTAGAATTTGTAAAGTCCGATCACTTTCTGTCCCCACAATTAAGCACAACCGTCGATCTTGTGATATTGGGTGGTGCCTCTTGACCGACGGCTAAGATATTCCTCCCTTCCTTCCTTCTCTTTCTCCTAGAATTATTTCACCGACATTCCACAATCTATCGATGCATGTCTCCCTCAGATCGAGGGCTACGATTAACTTCGGCTCTTCGAGCTTCGGGAGTTTAAAACTCCTGCACCTGCTTCTTCCCGAAATGGCTATCTTCCAAAGTGGAAGATCTGCTGACACCTGTCCTCAACAAACAAATGACCCATATGAAATTTGTCTCTCCATCCTTTGAGAGTTCTTGTTCAATGTACTCCTTTTTATCCCAGAGTGACTTTTCTCCAAAATGACAGATCTTCCGCCATGCGTCCTCCTCAAATCAATGGCTTTGGTCCACTTCGGGACTTTAGCCTTCGAAATTCTCAACTTCATGATCTCTTTCGTTCGAAGTGATTTCACTCGAAATACATGATCTGTCGACGCGTGTCTTTCTGGATATGATGGTCATGATCTACTTCAGCTTTTCAAGCTTCGAGAGTTTCAACACTTGCACACTCGGTCCCTTCTGAAGTTCTTTCACCGAAATTTCAAAGATATATGTCGTGTGTCCCTCTGAATATTATGGATATGAATCACTTTGGCTATTCGGACTTCAGGAATTTCAATTCCTCCTCACCCGTTTCCTTCAGAAGTGATTTCACCCGAAGATGACATATTTCTACCACATGTCCTTCACAACGGACGGTTGCAATTTACTTTGCCCTTCGGGACTTCGGGAGTTTGTCACACTCCACACTTGAAATATTCCTAAGTTACTTTCCCCAAAGTCTCGGATATGTTGACACGTACCTCCTGGAGACCGACGACCAGGATCTACTTCGGCTCTTCGGCAATTTCACTTCCTCCTTGACCACAAAATTATGAAGTTCTCTTGCTCCAGAGTTGTGGATATTACGCCACCTATCCCTGGAGGATGGACAGTCCCTAGTAACTTCGGGACTTCGGTAATTATTTTCCTCTATGCACACAAAGGGTTAAGGTTCATGCAGTTTACCTAGATCCAACGCTTGTTAGTCCTTTGTGCCTAGATCTTATGGATGGAATATTTCCTTATCCTCGCGTGTTCCTCCTTCAGTCTTGGACCCTGATCTAATGGTACAGATCTCTTCCTACAGTTGATCTGACAATTTTTGACTCTCCTCCTCCTGAGCTTCTTTTTTCTCCCGGACTTGGGAAAATTTGTAAGTGTTCACAGGTTGTGGCCTTTTAACCTTCTCCTACAGAACTAGTTGCTAGGGTCTTGACTTTGCTTTTCCTCCTGATATTTGACAATGAAAATTGACCTCGTTTCTGGAACACACTTTCACTTTGCATGAGAACTTGCACTACTCCTCCTGAGCTTGTTAACTTGAAGTAAATTCACTTTTACATCCACTCCTTGTGCTGTCTCTCTTGAGATTTTTCTTACTCAAGTTCTAAGATTTCAGTTCCTTTACTCCTCAAAGGGATTCTTGTGACTTCTCAACAACTGTTTCTAAATGCACACTTGCAGATATTATAGAGTGTTCAACAACTCTATGAGTACCTTCCTCTAAAACTGTTCTCTTTGAACCCGACATAGAGTTCTTCTGAGCACGCTTGCACCTTCTCAATGCTCACCTAGGAGATCTCTATAGAGTTCTCAGTGAATCTATATATGTGTGCTTCTTCTGCACATTTTCTCCTCTAAGGTATTCACCAACCTTGATTTTTCCCTTGAGTTTTCATCGCACTGGTGCACCCTCCTGGCACGTTCTTTTCTGACTCAACAAAGTTCATATGTGCACTCATTGCACTGGCTATAGAACCTCCAATGTTTTGGTGTGCACTCCTTGCATAACCTAAATAATTCATAAAAATATAACAACCTCAAAAAAGACAGATATTCCTATCTTCCTACTGCATATGAAAACCTATCACATACATATACAACATACATAAACACACACAAATAACATTCATCATATCCACATAAACACACAGAAAGTTCATATGTAGGAAAACCGCTTTTTTCCTATTAAGACAAATATTTGTTTATAAATATGTATAGAGATTGGACTATCATAGAGTCTCAGTTCTTTCTCCTACTCCTATATCCTACTAATTTGTAGCTACCATGATATCCAATAACCTAACCTCCAACATCCTCAGTGGGGAATACAATGCATTTACATATACAAGAAGGTTCCTAGGGTTCCCTTCCACTACCTATCTTCTCAGAAGAAGATAACTACCCCTTAAGCATCGTTACATTAAAGTATAGGAGTGTAAATCCTAGATCACTCATGATCATTCAATCCAAAGTGTTTTGATCTTCTTCAATTTTCAATCAATTTGAGAAAGATTTGCAGGAAACACCAACGTTTCAGATTCTAAAATGATTCAATGACGTGCTAAGGCACTGATTTGTCTCTCCCCGTGTTCTTGCTAATGATGCTCTTGCATCATACCCCACTACTGGGAAAATCATGAGCTCCTTCTCATGACTCCCTCTACTATGACTTTGAGATCCTCCAAGGTCCCAAAACTGAAATTGGAGCTGTCCACTTGCTCCTCTTCCTTGCTGCCTCTGCTACCATGTTGTTCCTGTAGGTCCTCTTCTGTTCCATCCTTCTCTGTTTTCTTCTTATTGTGATGCTTCCAACATCAATATCTTAATATCCTCTATTTATTTGTCCAACTGGTCCACTAAATGGCTCTTCACCTTCATCTCATTTTGTTGCACCTCCTTTCCATCAATTTCCAACTTGACTTTTTGGATTAGTTGACTTTGCATCTTTACCCTTCTCTCTAGAGCCTCCATTTCTTCACACAGATCAAAAAAATCCTTGCTATCTACTACTCTCTCCTCTATTGTAGGTTCACATTCTACAGTTACCTCTTTCTCAGCTTCCTGGATAAAAAAATTGAGCCATTCCTTTGAATGCTCTTCTCCTCCTGCTGTAGATCCCAATTCTATAGTTGCCTCATGTTCATTACCCTCGATGATTTTTTTTAGCAATTCCACCAAATTCTCTTCTCTCTCCATATCTTGGGAACATTGTAATGTGTTCTCTTTCTCCTCCTCACCAATATGATCAATTTGACCCTTCATGTTATATTCATGTTCTGTGGCACTAGTTGGCC
>JZKD02S2344551.1:10511-31484 GCA_000966675.3 Picea glauca
CTCAAATAACAAGATAAACATCATAAATGGTTAGACATAGGAATATAATGCTATGCAAACCCAATGTACATATGATTCTTTGTACATCCTCGAGACGTAATTAGTTCTTGTAATAAGAAATTGTAATTAGATTAAATATTCGGAGGGGCACCTGCTCGACAAGAACTTTGACTACATCTCATCTGGTTTAAACGCTTTAAAAATAAATACATACCTCAAAATCTATTATGTCGTCCTTCTGTATGACCGTCAATTCTAAGAGCTCTGGATCTTGGATGGATAGAATATTTGTTGCAGAATGTCGTCCAGTAGAATTTGACCCATTAACAGAAGCGGAATCAAATTTAGCACACACACCCCTGAGCTAGCCTGCCCATTCTTCAAGTACTCATCAAACGAGGGGACATATCCAGTCGCTATCCATTCCGCTTCTTGCAGATAAGATTCAAGGTATATCTCCCACTGAACATGGAGCAACCAGTCAAATACATTCATTGATTTGCTAAGAATATGAACAATGTTTTTCACCAAGAAGAAAAGAAATATGTTTTGCATAGTTGTCTGTACATAAGAAGAAATATACATAAATTGTACATACCCCTTTTTTTCGTATGTACGCTGCCATATCCTGCCCTTGTCTTTTTTCAACTTCAGCAGTCCATTCATTCGATGTATTCATGAAGAACACGGAACATCCCATCTGAAAATGGCACAGAAAATAATACAAGATTTTTATTGAAAAGAAAAATCTTCCCGTTATATAGAAGATAACGCAACGTTACTGCCTCGTGACATAATTTGAATATGCTCAGAAACTGCGGATGAATAGATCACGGCTATAATTTGAATTTGACTTCACCTCCTCACTCTCTTTGTGAAGATTTTGAGTTCGTCCAATGTTCCGTGAGTATCATATAGGTCATCTAGAACAGTACAGAGTGTAGAAAGTTTTGTGAAGGCGATTCTGCTGGTAGAAAACTCAGGCTCAAATGCTGCTAGAACCACCCAAAAGTAAAGCTCCACGTGGCGTTTCTGATAGAAATCCAGATTCCGTAGATGTGAGTCTGTCCACCAGCTATATATATGCACATAATAGAGGGTCATGTCACTAAATTGAGAAGCAATCAATCTTTACATGATAATTAGATACATCGGAATGTCTAATGCGAAACCACCTTGAGATAAGTTGCATCTCTTTCTGATGTCTGCATTGCACAATATTGAAGTCCAATTTCACCAACTCTAACAAATTTTGGTTGATATTGGACCTAAATCCGTAAGTGACCTCTGCCTCTTCCTCTGCCTCTCCCTCTGTTGAAGGAGAATTGAGTTTTGAAGGCATTGGCAATTGACTCATCTATGAGATGCAGTCTGGTCTCATGTGTCAACAGGAAACCAATTAATTCATCTGTTGAAAAACATGATATATCCTTGGATTTAAGGATTGTTGTAACAACCATTTTGAATTTCTTTGGTAAACTTCTGAGGAATTTCTCAACAATGCGTTGATCAGTGATGGCTTCACCAGCCAATCTGATCTGGTTCACGATTACCATGACTCTGGTCATAAACTGATCCACATTTTCAGACTCTGTCATTCTTAAAGTCTCGAATTGCGTCCTCAAGGTCTGCAGTTTGACTGTTTTGACCCTGTCATTTCCTTGGTAGGCTGATTTAAGGATGTCCCAGGCCTGTTTTGAAGTACTAGCGCCTGTGATTTTTGAGAAAATCGAGTCATCCACTAAATTTTGAATCAAGAATTTGGCTTTATTCTCTCCGTTCCTCTGTGTTGCCTGAGCAGTTCTCTATTGGTTTGTCATGGCGGAAAGGTATACTGGATCTGGTTCCACATATCCAAGATCCATTGGATCCCAACACTCTTGTGCTTGCAAGAAGGATCTCATTTGAAGAGACCAAAACTCATAATTCTTTCCAAGAAGAATAGGACCTTGAGTTGGTCCCAAATTGCTAGACGTGGCCATCTTTAAAGAATTTGACAAAACAAAAAAAAAATTGTTGGAAAATTTTGTGTTTACCTGTTTCCTGTGCGTAAAAACCAGGTCTTCTAATTTCTTGCAGTGACTTCGTAACTTCGCGATTCGGGATTTCGGGACTCCTGTATATGAGTCCTCCAATGTCCTTGTCTCCCCAACTCTCGGTCGCTAAAACTCCTAAAAGTGCTTAACAACCCTGTATTGGCCCTTAGCCTCTGTCTATGTGACCACGACCGGTGACCACGCGCCTAATCGTTCAAGCACTACTGACTTTTTATGATTCGGGGAATTGCGATGCAAGCACTTCGCTGGTTCTCTGTTCCTCAATATGCCGAAAAACAAAATATCCCGATGCCTATTCCTCTTGAACGCCTTTTCGGGATTTTGTGATTCGGAACTTCGGGAGTTTGGCTACTACGATCATGGGTCCTTCAGACTCCCGGTGTGCGAAATGTCAAAATCTCCCCTTCTTGTTCAATCACGACTTCTTCTTTCGCGATTTCGGGAGTCGAGAGTTCTTGTTTGACAACTCCCTCTTCCTTGATCTCCCGGTACCCGAATTCCCGGTAAATATAGATCTTCGACACCTGTCCTCCAAAATGGACGGCTCAAGATCCTTTTGGGATTTCGATGAGTCCTCACCTTTGTATATGCGAGGGTTAAACCTCGTGCAACTTCTCCTGGATCCGATGGCTATCGGCTATCCATGCAAGATCGACCGGCTCCAAATCTCTTCTGTGCACTTCTGTGATCCAGCAACTCTCAGGCCACTGCACTCCAGATCCAACGGTCTAGATTCCTTCGGGAGTTCATGTTTTGGAACTTCGTGAGGCAACGACTTCACGACCCCTTGCTGCTCCAAGACCCAAACTCCGAAACGCCGAAATTCAATGGCTGGCGTGTTTTCGCAGTTTCACTTCTCTAGGAGTCGAAAGACTCCCCCCCTTATGTTTCTCGGTCTGTGAAATGCCAAAAAATTAAAATTCCGTACCTTACTTCGAGATCAACGGATGTTGATCCTCGCTCCCAGATCTGACGGCTGAAAATATTTTGCCTTTTCTGCGTGCTCCTCATCCTTTCTGAGCTTGATTAACGCCTCAGATCTGTCAGCAAGACCGATCTTATAGCTGCTTATGTTCATTCCTGGCTGCTTTAGCGTGTTCTTGGCTATTCTTGCAAAGAGTTTCTCCTAAAGCAGGAAATTCATGAATCTTTCATGAATCGAAAGAGACTTTCACGAATTATTTAAATCTTTTTGCTCTCTACAACAATCTTTCACGAGTTTGTGAGAATTTTTGAATTCTTTAAACGTTTCTACCTTTTGCAGCAATATTTCATGAATTTGAAATAATTTCGCGAGATCTTTAAATCTTTCTGCCTTCTACAACAATCTTTCACGAGTTTGTGAGAATTTTTGAATTCTTTAAACGTTTCTGCCTTTTGCAGCAATCTTTCACAAATTTGAAAGAATTCCGCGAGATCTTTAAATCTTTCTGCCTTCTGCAGCTCTGACTCCTCAATCTTTTGAGCGTATTGTGCTGTGCTTCCTCATGTGTGATTTTTACGACGATCTTTTAAGCGGATGCTGGACTACGGATTTCTCTCCAGGCTTTGTGAAGAATCTCGCGTCCTATGCACTCGTTCATAGTGTAAGCTCTGCGCTGTTGAGGATCGAGTTGCTCTCCAGACTGTGTGAAGAGGCTTACTGCTGAAGCTCTGATACCATGATAAAGTGTGAAGTAAAGAATGCAGAAAAAGAGCAGAGCAGAAATAGAATTCACTATATTAGTTATGTTAGGAAAAGAGTACGAAATGCATGTAAAAGAGTACAATAGAAAAGGGAAACTAGCTGAGCTAAATAGGCTCAAGAAAATCAAGAAATGATAGTACAGTTGGCCAGGACAACTGGCAGTGTACAGTCAGATTGTTGAGGTTACATTATATTTAACAACATATAGATTAGTGTATTCACAACAGTCCATGAAATTCAAGATCATTTTTCGACTTATTGAAATTCAAATCTTATTGATAAGGTCAGTACTTTAGCCACAAATTGTTTTGTTTATATATTTCAATAAAGCTCCTAGCCTCCCATCTTGGCACACTGCAATGCCATGGAAATTTCAATGCTTATTTCACCTGGAAAACAATAATCAAATAAGACTTTGTTGATGCTAAGAGGGTACATAACATACAATAAAATAAAAGTTACCTCACTCACTCAGAAGTCTTACATCGATGTCAGTTACAACCTCTCCTGTTAAAACTTGGTTTAGATACTCTGTTGTGAATGTATTTGCCTCATGCATGACTTTTTGTCCCGGAAATGAAATGTTTGAAGCTCGAAATAATGACAAAATGCTTCCCACTAGTTTATCATCTCTTCCTTGTTCTTCTTCACCACTGGAATTGCAGAAGAAATGGTCGTTTTCATCCTTGAAATTCTCTAAAACGCTTGCTTTATCAAGGCATGATATTTTAGGAGAATTAAAGTAAAGTATTCAATCTTTGTATTAAAGTCATGTCAGGTGACTTTATTTTAATTTCAAAAGACATCAAAGGTATATTCTAATTCAAAGTGCTCAGCTGGAGCTACTGCCTGGGGAAACGTCATATCGATGCATTCGAAGTGCCTGAAATCCAAAAGCGGTCACGTTTAGATCTTTGATGGAGGAATCTTTCGATCCCAGTCCGATGCCTCTTTCGTTCCAGCATCTGCTCATCGTGGGTGAGATTTTTATGATCAAGGAATGAGTTATCAGCCAGAAGTACATGGCATCCATCAATCCTATAAAAGGTAAATCAAATTCATGAAATTCATGTATCACTAAATAAATGCTTAACCTGTATATGTAGTCCAGCGCCTTCCATGTCACTCAAAAGTAGAATTTTGATCTTTTCAATGAGCATTTCACGATATTCAGTGACCTGATTACGGCGCATTGAAATGCAATACAATTTTATCTTGCAGAGATTGATGAATGATGGATTTTAACATGTGAAATTGCAGAGATTAATTCTCAATGAATGTAAGGGAATAGGTAGAAGAATAAAATGAGATAAAATTTAATACCCCATAAGACGTTGACGTCGTGAGAGAATGTATGACATCACTTTCCCAGATGTATTTGCATTGTTGTTCATCATCAGTTGTAACGATGAAGCTCAAGCTCCTAGCTATTGGAGTGACAAAGTTTTTTGGCCTTAACATTCGACTATTTGAAAGTGGTTTATAGAGAGACGTAACGTTCTTGGAGCTGATCAACCATTTGTGGAAGCCCAATTTGGAAACGAACGGTGCTAAAGAAACAAAATCCATTAATCACATGCATGTCTCATCCTTGTTTCTTTGGCCTAATGGTGGCTTCATGTTGCTATAACATAACCATTAGAGCATTCCTTAGGTGCAATCCTTGCAACACTTTTTTCCCTTGCTACCTAACACTTTGACCCGAGGATTTTTCCAAAAAAGACAATATATATATATATATATATATTCTAAAAGGAGAGGACGAGATATACATTCTCTCTTATCCGCAAAAATATAGTCACCCTTAGACAAAGCACATCCTTTTGTTTGTTCTGCAAGCATTGAGATCTAGTATGACATTGGGAAGTTGTTCTCATTACATAGAGTTGTGTCCTCCTCCATTTGGTTACTCTTCCAAACATATGGAGAGTTTGTGGTGTCTCCTATATCACATACGTATGTCAATAATATACTACCTGAGTCTCATAATTTTGCCATGCTTTTGTTGAAGGAATTTTTTTCCAACCTGAGTCCAGTTAATCTTTTGAATTTCATGAGTTATCCATCCTGAGTATCCAGCCAAGTTCAGATTCATAATCAATGAAATTTGGTACCTATTGTTCAATTTCTTCAAGTCTTTCAATGAAATTTTGTTGAAGACCTCATGCACTGAGTCCTACACTCATATTATACTCCTACCTAATTTTTGAAGACCTTGAAGATATTGTTCAAGTTATGAAGCTACCACCTTTAGCTACAGGCATTGATACTTCTGGAAGATGCATATCACATTGTTCTTGTATATCTTCAAGTGATTTTGAGATGTAGATCCGTTGTGTATTGTCTGCGGCTACACTTTATATAGACATTCATACTTTTCTTGTAGTCATGATTATTTTATATGACATGGATTTGCAGCATATTTAATTGGAATGCATGCGTAGTTTATCTCGAGCATGGGTATGCCCGCATCAAATATTATCATTATTTTGCAGATGACACACTCACGAACACTCATCTCGAGCTTTCTCGAGCTCACTCGACTCTGTGCCTTCCCATTGTGTAAAGATATTGTAATGTATTTCGATCACCAGTTGCTCTTCTGGCCTCACACATTAGGGCGCATCTGTTATAGTCCAAAAATTTCACATCTATGCATCCAAGATATTGGCCCGTCCATTTGCATACTTTTTCAAACATGCTTATGAGGTTTCCTTCTAAAAAGAAACTTTTTGGATAATGTACATGCCCTTCTATACTATAATCCTACATACACACATGTGCTTCATGTTATTTATACAACATACATACACTTGTTGCATGCAAAGTAGCCCGTGTTTATGTGCAAAATTTGCAAAAAATATATAATTGCACAGATTTCAGTGGAGTTTATGGGCTATGGAGGGTTTCCTAACCATTTGACCCCTTGTAGCTCGCCCCCAAACTGAATAACCATATTTTTCTGATATAAAAAGAGGTCTAGGGGAGTCATTTAAATATATGAACAAGAGAATAATAAAATTCTACCAAAATCCTTTCCCTCTCATTGCCCAGGTTTTGCATCTTGCTATGCGTTTTAGCCTCAGCTTTCCCCTCCAGCCATTCTCCATATGAAACCCTTACTTATTCCCTTGATGGCATGTTGGTTGTGATAATTCTATGTGGGATTGATCTACTTGAAGCCCCAACAAAGGAGCCTAGACTTAGTTCATAGAGTGGTGCTCGCAAGCAAAGGTTGTAACCTTTCATGTTGTATATGAATAAAAGAGATTATCTTTGTCCCAAAACCCTATGTGGACATGTTCTTCTCTATTTTGATCATTTACATTTATATTTACTCTTTTAAGTGATTAATAGAGAATGTTGTGTTGTATTCTTAACCCCTTGTAGGTCATGTTTGGGAGGAGATCTATGATCTAAGAGGAAACAACAAGTGTAAGAGGTCTACATCAACCGTAAGTATTCAAAGTGCACTTCTTAAACTTGTCTTCTCTCTTTCTCTTATCACTTAATCTATATTATTTTGGGGTAATTTAGAGATAAGCGAGTCTTTTAAGAGAGTTATCACTCTACCTATTCCTTAGACCCACTTTAGGGGAAATTTCCCCATAGCAATGGAAAGATGATTTCTTCATGCAGAAACACCCGTGGTTATTCAAGTGTCTAGGAAAACACTTGTTTGAATAGGAGGGGCACATTAATCGCTAAATAAAGCCCCATGTTAAGCGTAAAAACCCTTATTAATCCTTAGATATTGAATTATTACATTTATAGTCTTATATTTGTATGTAGTCTAGAACCCTTCATTGTACCCTTTTAGTATAATTGTACCCTTTGTCTCCGATATATATACCAAGAATACCAAGTATTAGGATCATCATATCTCATATTGTACATTCAATATTTGTAAACATGGGTTTCCCCCTCGAAGTGGACTGTTATTCATTGATTTTTTATCGTTCTCAAGGTGTTGGTACATAAAATCATCACATGGAAATGGTCACCAAAGGAAAGATGAAAGGGAGGGACAAAAAGAATAAGTGGGAAGGGATTTGAAGCAATTGATGCACAACGATAACATGTTGAACATAATGGAGAGAGTGAGAGTGATTCCAATGAAAGAGGCTTTGTTTAAATCAAGAACTTATGTACTTTTCATTAAATTTGAATGACTCTATCATGTAATAACTCATAAAATAGTTGTTGATTTTAATTAATAGTTCTATAATTTTCTTAGATTAAACTATTGAATGCCAATTTCTATCTTCTCTCTTGGACTTGGATGTGGATTTTGTGAATACATGTTTCCTATTAAACAAGTTATAGTGTTTGAATTTAAGGTGAGGAAGTTAGTAAAAATGAGTGTCTTATAGTTATCATTTTGTTTATATGGAACCTTATAGTAGATTGCGTCAAATATTTATGAATAAGTGGAACTTTGTAATGCAATGATTGTCATCACTAATTTTTATTTCATTTCATATATTCAATTTTGATATATTTAGCAATGGATTCCCCGTTGAAGAGGATTATTATTTTAAATTTTCTCTTTTTCAAGGCATTGAGTACTTATTCTGAGGTTTTCCTATGTTATCTTGATATTTGGTTCTTAACATTTAGTTTTAGAGCTCAAGGTCTTGGGGTTTCACTGCTACATCTGAGACACCTTGTAATTTTAGCTACAAATTTTGGTATACAATGTTTCCTACGGAACCCCTTGGAGGATAATTAGCAGACAGATCAAGGTACGTTGGGTTCAAATTTCAGCTCCTGAGGCCTTATACTTTCGGAGATATAGCCTGTGTAAGCTAGGGTTATGAAATCATCATGAATTTAATCATCATGGAATTTTCACTATGAAATTTTTTATGTAACATTTGAGACCCTAAAATCTAGAATCCAGAGGATATTCATGTAAATTACCAAGGTAATTGTGATAAAAATTTCATCTTCTGGGTCATCCTACTTTTGTAGATACACCCTGTGCAATACAAGGTATCGCACTAGTCATATTAACTAGTCTCAAATAGGTCTTCCTGGTAAAATAATGATATCTTCTTCAGTGAATATCCAAATTAAGTGAGACCCATTGCATTGGACAATGGAAACTTCCTAGTATTTATGGTACAAGTTTGAGAATCAAATATCATATATTGTGATCTTGGCATGCTTTAAAAGTACGCTCTACCAAAAATAAAAACAATCAGCAAGTTGTGGGGAAGTTACCATAACTTCCACTTGGCACATCCAATTTTGATCAAAAAACCTGTGGAATTGCAGACAAAAAATATCAAAGAATTATAAAAAATAAATTTTCATACCCATAAGGGATGAAATTTCAGAGATACAACAGAACAAAGATCGTCTATCATAACCACCTCGAAATCAAGGTTTAAAAGTGATACTTGGCCAGCATGCCACCAAAAAAGGGAACTTATACACCAAGTAAGCCTCCAAACAATCCTACTTGGACTCTTGATGAAGGTGAAGAAATGCGTAAGGACATAATTATTTACAAAAGAAGAGAGTAACAAAAAATGAACTACAAGGGATGATGGATGGTTTAAAAAGGAAGATCATGGAAGGATTGAAAAATTTCCTAATAGAGAGGACACCTAAAAGTGAAAATGTGTCCCTTGAAATTCATGATGAGGACATAAGGAATATGAATCAAGAATGGGGAAACCCCAACTTTGGGTTCAAGACCAACAACTTTCCTAAGATCGATATGAGGAAGTTTGATGGAAAGGATCCAATCACATGGATAGTTTAGATCAAGTAATTATTTGATCTACATGATGTGCCACATACACAAAAGGTACGAATTGATTCTTTATATTTATAACCCAATCAATTTGTGTGGTATCAATGGATTTGTTCTCTCAAATCACTCGTCACTTGGAAAATTTTGATGGAAGAAATGATAGCACACTATGAGGATACAAGGAGCAATACCTTCTTTAGCCAATTGATAAATCTCAAGAAAAAGGGTTCAGTTGTAGAGCACATTGAGAACTTCCAAAGATTGAATATAAAGGTAACACATATTCTGGATGAGCGCATGATTGATGTATTCATAGGAACTTTAAAGGATAACATTCAACATGAGGTTCGCCTTTGGGAACCCAAAACATTCAAGAATGCATTCAGGGTGGCAAGAAATGTTGAAAGTAAAAATATTGATATGGCTACTATAAGGACCAATCCTAACATATATCGAGAGAATAATGTTCCTTCTTCTAAAACACCTCAACCTACAAGGTTGACACCTCAACAATTGGAGGAAAGAAAAACAAAATGTTTATGCTTTATTTGTGACAACAAGTATAGTAAGGGACGTAAGTGTGGTGAGAAGAATTTATTATGCATAGATTGTGAAGAGAAAGAAGAAAAAGAAAAAGAAAAATAACCCTCTCAAGATGAAAAGGTAGAACAGTTTTATTCTGAAGAGTTGACTCCCACAATATGATGTAATGCATCGACTAGAATTAACACTCCTCAAACCCTCAAGATTGAAGGATATACCAAAAAGAAAAAGGTAATAGTCCTAATTGATTCTGGTAGTACTCATAATTTCATTCACTATAAGAACCCAACATCATCTCAATCAATTGAGCAACCAACACAATCTCAGAAAGGTCCACCAAAATGGCTCACAATTTTTTTTTGAAAGTGTTCATCCCGATGAGGTCGAGAAGACATGAGCCAAATTATCCTCAAAACAAGATGGAGGTAATGTTGATAATTCAAAATCATATTATGTATATGACATGGATGTTTCATGTGATTTTGAATTGAATTTATCTACTAATATTGAGCTGACTTCCTTTAAATTAGTTCCTTCTCATGATGAATGGGAAGAATTCATGCAAAAGGAATATGATTCTCTTATCAATAATGGGACATGGAAGTTGGTGGATCCTCCATTTGGAACCAAACTAATTGGTTGCAAGTGGGTATTAAAGAACAAGTAGAGAATATATGGCTCACCTAAAAAAAAGAAAGCAAGGCTCATGGGAAAATGATTTGCACAGAAAGAAGGTGTTTATTATGAGGATACTTTTCCCCCCACAACAAAATGGGATACCATCCGCACTTTATTTTCCATGGTAGCAAAACATTTATGGAAAATTCATCAAATTAGTGTGAAGATTGCTTTCTTGAATGGATACTTGAAAGAGAATCTATTCATGTCTCAACTCGATGGAGTTGTTACGAACAAAAAAAAAATATGGTATCCAAGCTCATAAAATCGTTATATGGTTTGAAACAAGCACCACAAGCATGGTATGAAAAATTAATTGAGCATCTTCTGAAATTAAATTTCAAGCATTCAATCTTGACAATGCAACTTTGTTTGTCAAGAAAGTTAGAAAGACTATCATATATCTTGTTGTATATGTAGATGATTTGTTGATAACAAGGAACAATGAGAGCTACAATGCATCCATAAACAATGAGTTGAAGAAAGGATTCGATTTGACATATTTGTGACATTATCACTACTTTTTGGGCATTGAAGTGATTCAAAATCCAAGGTACATATTCATCTCCCAGAAGAAATACATTGGAGCACTGTTGAAATTTTTTGGCTTGACCAAGTGCAATAGTGTTTCTACTCCAATGGACCAGAATTTGAAACTCACATCAAAAGAAGGGAATGAATTTGAGGATGCAACCAAGTATAAACAACTTGTGGGAATTATTATCTATCTTACTACCACTAGACCAAAAAATTTGATTTTTTGTGGGGATTATTTCGAATTTCATGCATAATCCTTCTGAAGGGCATTGGTCTTATGCAAAAAGAGTTATGAAATACTTTAAAGGAACTCAATATTTTGGACTCAAGTACTCTAAGGTGGATGACTTCAACTTGATCATATATTTTGATTCAAACATTGTTGGGGATAAAGAAACTGGAGTATTAACTTCAGGCTATCTCATGAGTCTTTGATAATAAAAAAATCTCATCGATATCATGCAAACAATCAGCTCCAAAAAACTCCACAATAGACGAAAGATATGATGCAACTGAGGACGCAACAAAGGATATTGTGTGTCTCAAGAAAACACTTAAATATTTTCAAGGGCAACAAGTGTATTCTACTCCTCTTCTAGTTGACAATACTTCTGCAATCAAGTTGGCCAAGAATCCTAGATTCCATGATCAAACTAAGCACATCAACACAAAGTATCACCTGATTCGATATCAAGTAGAGGCCAATACTATTCACTTGAGACATTGTTCCACAAATGAGAAAATTGCAAGCATCTTCACCCAAGTGCATGGAAGGGAAAATTTTGAGAAGTTCATAATGATGTTTGGACTCACACACACCCCTTCATATTAAGGGGGGGGGAATGTTTCACATGTAATCCTTAGGATTGCAGTGTTTGTAACAGTAATGTACATATGAAGCGTCATAGGTGATAAAAAGAGTTGTACATTGGAGAAGACCAATGGTTGTATTTTGTATATTTATAGAGCTTCAAGCTAATGGAATAATCATCTCATGGAGTTATGATTTCTTCCCACTCCTCGAGTGACATGTAATAAATCATAAATTAATAGTTTAATTAATAACTTTAATTTATCTCTTATGTCATGCAGTGGGATGTGGATTTTGTGAATACATTTTTCATAATAAACAAGTTATAGTGTTTGCATTTAAGGTGAGGAAGTTGGTAAAAAGGAATTGAACATAGTCATCATTTTTTTTCTATGGAACCTTATTGTACATTGCCTTAAATATTTATGAATAAGTGCAACTTTGTAATGTAATGATTTTCATCACTTATTTTTATTTTTTTGCATGTCTTCAATTTTGATATATTTACCAATGCATGTCATAATGATATTATGAATACAGACAAAAAAAACAAAATGTTGTACACTAATTCTAGATATATATGTATATTTATTAAATATAAATACATGTTTTAGGAATTTTATATTAACACTTTTGGAATTCAAATTGTGGAATAAATTGTTGTGTAAATTGTTCTTATATGCTTGTTTTAGAAAATTATATATGTCACACTAAAATATTTTTTGTGAACAAAAGTCACTTATTAATTTTTCCATAAATTTTTAAACACAAATATATAATTAAATGAAAATTTGTATTTCTCGAAAGTTAACACAATTCTTTACAAAGTCCTTACAAAGTGCATTTTTATTATTCATCAAAATTTACAAACTGTTACTACACATCAAAGTTCACAAATTGTATATAGATTTCAAGAACTCAATTTAAAAATATATAAAAATTATCAAAATTTCTCTAAAATATAAAAAATACTTAAAAAGTCAAAATATATCATCTACCCAACAATGCAACAATTACAGTAAATTTCTCCATTACCCTATAGTGAAACAATTATACTAGCTCATTAATTATGTTGAGTGCCTTACACCCAAGGAATATTTCAATATTCTCAGGTTCAAACCCAACCCGCAAAAAGTTTTTAAAATCTTCAAACAACTCTAGGTTGTGTATGTTCTCGAGGTTTTTCCACCCTAACCTTTGTGCAGAATAATAATTTTATTTAAATACCATCTATTAAAACATTTCATTTCAAGCTACCAAGTGTGTTTCCAAGATTTAATTATTCATATTATTATTCTCCATGAATCATATAGCTAGAGGGTTGAGCTTGGTGTGTGTGAACAACCCACCAAAACTTTCATTCAAATGAATTATTTTTTTTAGAAAATTATGGTGTAATTATGTTTTTGTTTTCTTTGTTATTAAAAATACATATATAAATTCTATACTTGGTACAAATTTTACCAATTTTATATTATTTCTCATGCTCATTTCATTTTTGGTTTCTAGATCGATTTTGAAATTTCAATTATGGAATATTCAATGAGATGTCAAACATCTATCGCGGGAATAAAAGATCAAGATAAACATATGTATCATCATACTTTCAAATACCTCAATCAAAGGAACCACATTCTATTCATTCTTTGAGCTCTTTTGAGAAACCTATCAGTGAAACATATGTCAACTCTTGTGAGAATGCATCAAATATACAAATAATTGATGGGAGAATAGGTTCATTTGGTTATCAATGTGAGATGAATGCAATTTGACTAGAAATTGGCCGTGAAAATGTCAAAATTGTTTCCTTAGAATAGGACACAATCGATTCACATAAAATAAAAAAAGGTCAATGGGTCATAGGGAGGAAATTCCAACGAGAATGGGTCTTGAAAATTTCATTTATTGAACCAATATCTCCAACAAATGAGAAAGAGAAGTCAAAATAAGTTAGATTCAATATATGTAGTTGGAAACTTGGCAACCCATTGGAATTCTAGATGAATTTGTTGGAATACCGAGAAGGGGGTGAATCAACTCTTAGTATTACATGATAATCATCAATTTCCCTTTCTTTCCCTTTTTTTTCCGCACTTTTTTTTTAATCATAATAAATTATTTACCAAAATTTAATCATGCAATTCAAAATACACATAGTTAACGTGCAAACCCAAACGAGAGAAAACCACCAAACATTATTTATAAAAAATTATAAGCACCAACTTACAACAAACACAAATATACAATAATATAATTTCCAAGCACCAACCTATAGGGGACACCAATCCCCTTATTGAGAACCATCTCATCCAATGGGCACCAACCCATAAAATTATTGTTCATAGGCACTATCCTGTAGGAGACACCAATCCCCTTCCTTTCTCCACCCCGCCACCCTAAAAAAATTGTAATTTGTAGTCTTCTTGAGAAGAACTCTCCAACATGCTTCATTTCATCAAAGATCAGATCATCTTCATCGCTTATGTGCTTCTGTATGAACCTACAAGACTCACTTATTCAAACCACACTCATCACACACTAAATTTAAACATAATTCAAGCATCATTATATATTCGACCTCATACACCAAGAATTTATTCTCAACCAAATCATATTCAACAAGTCGGCTCCAAGTTTCCATTAAAACTAGGCTTAAAAGAAAATCCTTCGAAATGGTCCCAAATTCCTTCCTTTTTTTTCACATGGTATTTCTTACCATTCATGGAACAAATATTATCACTTAGTAGTAATTGGATCTTATTGTGAATCAAATATAGACTGTCGATCTTCTCGTTGACCATTGAATTAATAGTCTTACACAACTCCCCTTCGATGCTCAATGGTCATCCGATTTGGATCTCAAATTGATCTCACTCCTTGATCTCACTCTATCCATGTAGTATAAACAGAACCCGTTGGAATCATCCCATCATTCTTGGATATATTAAAACCATCAGATATAGAATCCATCATATTAAAATCACCAATCTTAGCGGACCCTTGGGACCTCATCACTCAACCACCGTTATATCTAGATTTCCATTCAATATCCACCGTCGATCTGTGATCACGTTTATTGGGACCATCGAGAGTCTGAAACACTCAACACTACCTCAACAGTGGAATCATTGATCAACAATTTTCGTTGATTCTCTAAGTCCTTTGTTTTCAGAGTATAAAATCTACTCCGATGAAAAGTATTGCGACGGATCCAACGATCCTTGCATTCTGAAATCAACGGCTCCAAATATGTCTCCCTGTCAACATGCATGATGGTTAACTTCCATTACTCAATCCTTTTGTAACATGACTAGGTGGGACCAACGTAGATCTACGGTTGTCATCGCATATTGTTGACACATCGACTAATGGTCAAAATTTATTATTATTATTGAGATAAAACTTTTCCTGAAAAAGGGAATATTCTTTGATGCCCTTCTCATTGAATTTGTACAACTTCCCAATATTTTGAATGTTGATTGACGATATCTAAAAAGGAATATTCTTCGATACCCCTCTTATCGGAGATGTGAAACTTCACAAATATTTTGAACACCAATTGATAAGATATGAAGGTATCCAAGAGGAATATTATTCGATACTCTACACTTGTCTCCTTTCATGGCACATTCCTCATATTTACATGCCACTGTATGAAGTCTGACATGTGTACCTGATGTGGTGTTGACATGGCACTAACATGTCCTCCAAGTGGATTCCTTCCACGTGTATTATATGATGTAGTGCCTCCAAGCCTATGTTGTCATCCATTCATCTTGCTCTTCTCTTTCACTGTGGTGACTTGGAATTGGACAAATGCTATTTTCCTTGTTTCTTATGTTTCCTTCTTGGAGTTGTCGATTTGTTTTTCTATGAATATGTTTTATCAGTTGGTCATACTTCTCTTCGTTGAAGTATCCTTTTGACTATGAATACCTAACTCCAAAATTCTTTTACCATTGTTTCAGGCTCCGAATGAAGATTGATATTGGTCATCAATCTATATAGACCTCTATCGAATATTGAATATCGGATGTCCAATATTAAAATATGAACAAATACTCTGTCAAAGTTTCTCCTCCAATAGCTATGAATTTGAAAGTATTTTACCATTATTTAGGCTTCTAAATGAGGGAACACCTTGATCGTCAATCTGGATAAATATTTTTCTAAGATCTAATCTTATTTTTTCATTATTAGCACAGGAATGGAAGGTCTGGGAATATAATATATGGTTACGATTGACTATTTATCTTGATAGAATGGACACATTTTCTCCTCACCTACAAGGTTCGATCTTCATTCTTCGACCTAAAAATGAATAGAATTCAAATTTGTTCTTCCTTTATTTCATTATGATTCAACTCTCCATTTACAATGAACTATTACTTGGCCTCGATCTATATTCAATCGATTCAATCATGCTTTGTTTTCTTCATTGAGGTTTCTATCACAGTTTGAAATATGAAACCCAATCCATGATTTTATCTTAACTGTCGATCTCTTGTGATAAACGATCATAATCCTTTCAAGATCCCTGGACCTAGCATCACAATAATCCTTCCTTCATCAACGACAATGTTTAGTCTCCCCCTACTTGTGACATCAATGACATCCAAGGATTTCTTGACTTGACATCAATGACAACAAAATTTCCAACAGGATTTAGATACAATAGAGAAACATGTAGGAAAGGTGTATGAAAAGAAAATTTTATATGGTAAGGAGAAATCTTTATTAGATGAAAATATTGTGAGGAATGTCAGTGTGTTAAATAGGTAGATGAATATAATAAATATTTAAGAATTAATGTAAAACTTGAGGCAAGTGGAGGAACCATCACATCTCTATTTGGAAATACGATGGAAAAAAATTCGTATCCAAGACAATGCAATTAAGAACTGTATTTCACATGTTATCTAAAGGTCCTCCTATGACAAATTATCTGAATTACATGAAATATATATATTTTCTTCAAGTGTCAAATTTTCAATCTTCTCATTGGTTTATAACAAGTGGTTGGCGATGGTCAATATATCTATACCAAGTAGAAAACGATGATGTGAAAGAGACGATTGCAAATGCTAAGTTTTTTTCATTGTATTTGGATATGGTTACAACTACATATAATACTTCATGGATTTGCATGAGTACTTATCTAGTTAATGACCATATTAGGCATTCCTATCTACATGGGATTCATAAAATGAGGGAGAATTCTATAGATGAAAATATTTATGAACATGTTATTAATAGTTTGAAGCAAATTCGGGGTATGGATCATTTAATTATTGCAACAAAGTTGTTGTGTGTCAGATAAGATGGAGCATCTTTAATTCACAAACAAAGGAATGGATTTTGTGTTATACTACAACTATCAAATTCAACGTATATGCTGAGTATTCATTTTATGGATCATATGTGAATCTTGCATTTAAAATAGTGAGAAGGTTTCCATCAGTTTCAAAAGTTGAATATATTGTATGAGAGTCTTAAACATACTTTTTTCATAGTCCCAAAAGATTTTTAGAAATTCAAAAATTTGTTGACAGTGTTAACTATGGAAACAAACTATTAAAATATGTTTATACAATATGGATTTCATTGAATTTATGATCTCAAAGACTACATAGTGAGTACCAATCCTTACTAAGGGTTGATGTATAAACATTTCTTCAGTGTAGATAGAGCTCAAGATCTTCTCTTTCAACCAATTGACCAAGAGACATTATTAACATTTGCTAGAGTTCTTCCTATGTTAGATGAAATGGATTTCTTCATGAAAATGTCTAAAAGTCACACAATGTGTATTGCAAAATACACCAATGCAAGAAAATTAGCATTCCTTTCATTGAATAATTTGTATATGTTGCTAGACTCTTTGACACGTCCATTGTTTACATATGGGACTATCATCATTAATATAGAAAACACTAAGTTTTTTTTAAGTTTGATGAAAAATGGATGCTATGTATGGCATGGGTTTATTGTTCCATTTCATTATATTGGAAAGACAAGACAAATCACTAAAGAGTGACCTATGTCAATAGACCTATTCGACAATATTGTCATTTTAGTGAGACATAGCTTGATAGAAATTGCAAAATCACATAAAATATAAGAAAACAATTTCCTAAAGATGAGTTGTTGGAGGCAATGTCTATGACATACCCTCAATAGTGGAATAATCAACCATGCCAAACCACTTTAAAAGTGTTTTGAATAATTTTGTCTGTTTGTTTGTTTGTTTCATTTTGAAGAACTTTGTCAAGTTTGAAATTTTGGGTTTAATTTGCCTAAAAATTGTGTTAGTCCCTTGAATACTTCTAGTTTTCATTTTATGTTTGACTAAACCCTTTGTTTTGGCATGTTTAGTTTCATGGGATTTCCATTGATTCAAGGGCTCAAGGGTTAAATTTAAAGACCTTTGTTTAGTAAAAAAGAACTTTTGTTCATTTTTTTCATGTTTATTTGAGAAACATATGGTATTAGGATTAATAGATATATTTATTTATTCTCTCATCATTCAATGTGTCTTCCATAATTATTTTTATTTTCTTTATATATTTGATGGCTCAAGAAAATATTTTTTATCTCTTTTGACTTTGTGGCATGACTTAATCCTCTTTACCTTTTAGGACCTACTGTGCTTATTTTGTATTTTGTTTGAAATGAATTATTGGTTATTTAGAAAGGGAAATGAGATCTACGTAGTTAAGTGAAGAGAAAAATGGTCCATTCACTAGGTTCATATGCATTTATCATAGGAGACTTATTAGTATGAGACCGACATTCCTCTAATGCAATTATACTTTTAAATCCAATAACAAAAGAGCATTACATGTAGTTAGTGGAGGATGGAAAACAATTTAGTGCACTATCATTATTTAAGTCAGCGTTGTCGAACAATCTTGATAAACAATATTGAAAAAAAGCATTACATAGTTTTTGCTAATAATGTACAAGTTATGGAGAGTTTCATGTAACTAAGAAATATGTATGTTTATTGGTTTTGGTATCACATATAAAAAATAGATTTTTGTATAATTTAGGATCATTTATTTCTTCATTGCTTTTTTGCAACTCTTTTTTGGGAGTCGATATGTAGTAGGATAAAAATAGTTACAAAAATTGCATGTGCTTCCCTTAATGGGTTTAAAATGGGTGATAAGACTTTGACTCTGTACCATGCTACTGCTAGGTATAGATATACACTATACCAGAATAACCTTTACTAAATCTGCATCTCTTGTTGTTCATGCTTAGTTATGGAAGCTTGAATGAGACTATCATCATCATCATCATCATCATGGAATGAACTAATTATTTCACATTTCATATATCTCCTAAAGATTTTTTCATCTGAGAATATTGTTATATGAATAACAACCATGATATTAATATTTGTGTGACTAGATGTTGTTGGCTCTAACATGTTTTTAAATACCATTATTTCTTATTTCTAGTTGCTCATAATAATGTATTTTACATAATGTACACATGTTTAGCATTTTGACAATCTCTACCTGTTGTTTAGCAATTTGACAGACGATGATTTGTTTTGTCTATATGTTTTTTCTTCGTATTTTCATTCTATTTAGATGACATATAGATTCATATGTTCTACAGTGTATTTCTAATTTGGTATTAGGTTGGGTAATTGGGTAGGCATATCATGAATCATTTCTCTGAATCAAGTTATTTTTATTAAAATAACTTATACAAGGGAACATGTACTTGAAATTATTCACCAAACTAAGGCCTAAATGTCATTGGTAAAATATACAAAGCTATAGTGTCATTGGTGTGGGGTATAAAAAGCTCTAGATATCATTGGTGGGGTATACAAAGCCTTTTGACAAAACTCTGTTAATTGTTTTCTCATAGGAACCCTTTTAATGGAATATGGGGAACATCTTAGTGGAAATTCTAAGCACATGCCTTGAGAGGATTGGAATCCTAGTGGCCATTGAACCCACCACCTCCTTGGAAAATCATAATTTTTTTAGAAGTGAATAGGTGAACCCTTGAAAACACAAGAGACCCTGACAAACACAACTCTTGATGCTTGCAACATTGTTTGGAGGAGGGATAAAATCTATTTGTTTTCCAAACAAGTAAAATGAGTATATTACAATTTAATGAATATATTTTCCTATTATATAAGGTTTTATACTTTATCAAAAAATTCACCAAGACTTCATAATGTTTTATAGTTTAGTAAAATATTCCCGAAGATTTTACAAGATTTAATAATTCGGTGAAAGATTTTTTAGGATTTTACAAGATCTTATAATTTAGTGAAAGTTTTGCCAAAATTTTACAAGATTATATAACTTAATAAAATATTTTCCAAAATATATATATATATATATATATATATATATATATATATATATATATATACATACATATTGTATTATTTACTTTTAATTTTTTTAGATATCATGCACATCCACCCATTTATTATACATATAAATTTAGGGGGTTCTTAAAATCACCCCTACAATTGAGACACAACAATAATATGTTTAACATAATGGAGAGAGTGAGAGTGATTCTAATGAATGATACTTTGTTTGAATCAAGAACTTGTCTAGTTTTCATTAAATTTGAATGACTCTATCATGTAACAACTCACAAAGTAGTAATTGAATTTAATTAATAACTATAATTTTCTTTAGATAAAACTATTGAATGTGAATTTATCTCTTATCTAATGGAATGCATATTTTCTGAATAAATATTTCATAATAAACAAGTTATAGTGTTTTTATTTAAGGTGAGGAAGTTGGTAAAGAGGTGACTCAGAGTCGTCATTTTGTTTACCTTATTGTACATTGCCTTAAATATTTATGAATAAGTGCAACTTTGTAATGCAATGATTATCATCACT
>JZKD02S2344573.1:9714-24079 GCA_000966675.3 Picea glauca
TATATATATATATATATATATATATATTGGTATGTGGTAAGAATTCCATATGTTGGATTACAAATTGGTAAGTGTTAAGATTTCCATATGTTGGTTACATATTGGTAAGTATTAATATTTTCATATGTTGGTCTTTTGGTAAACATCATATATAAATATATAGTGATAGGAATAGTATCAGTGTTATGGTATCCCTAATATAGTCAATATAGTCGATACAATAAGCAATACTTAAATCATTTTGGATAATGCAAATGCTATGGACAGACTATATGCTAGTCAATTGTCCATAGTGTATTATGCAACATAATCATTTTGGATAGCATGAATTAACTTAGATATGATAATTTATTTTAAGGGCTCCGACAACCTTGTCATAATCGTCTTAATTATAAGTAAGTAGAATATTTTAATCCAACAATGATGATAAATTAGTCTCCATATAATAAAGGAATAAAGTTATGTTTTGATCAAGTAGTGGAGAGTCAAGGAGATTTAATTTCCCCTAACAAATTTTTTTTTTTGGAAAATTTGGGGTACATTAAAGACACTATGCGACTTGTCAAGATTAAGTATGGGAGGGTTGATGAGGTATCCTATTGGTTAGATCTTTCCCTAGGTCCAGGAGATCATCCAAGAGGTCCCTTTCTAAGACATGTAGAGTGTATGATGTGGATGCGGTCAAGACTCAATGGGAATAAAATTCACGACATACAAGGCATCATAGTGTCCCATTCATGGGTGACTTTGTAGAGGGTGTATGGTACCATCATCCACAATGCACTTTTTCCAAGCCAATTATTTTCCTTTTATCTTTCTTTCTTTATATTTTATTTATCACAAGGAGAGGTTCAAGGTCACTATAAAAAGAAATGGACATGCCCTCCAAGTATCTCAATTCATAACATCATGGTAAGTGGATCCAACAAATAAAAAATCCATCTAAGCTTGTGGATCAAATATTACCATATCAAACAATTAATATCTCAAAGGAAACTATGCGACTTGTCAAGCTTAAGTATGGGGGGTTGACAAGGTATCCTATTGGGTAGATCTTTCTCTAGGTCAAGGAGATCCTCCAAGAGGTCCCTCTCTAAGACATGTAGATTTTATGAGGTGGATGGGGTCAATACTCAATGGGAATAAGTCTCATGACATATAAGGGGTCATAGTGTTCCATTCATGGGTGCTTTTGTAGAGGGTGTATGGTACCTTTGTCCACAATGCACTTTTTAAAAGCCAATTATTTTCCATTTATATTTCTTTATTTATATTTTATTTAGAACAAGGAGAGGTTGAAGGTCATTTCCCTAGCATGGTGACCATATGGTGGCAATGACAGTCACAAATTACTAATGGAAATGATAAGGTTGGCTCATGATGAGACCCCCTATCTCTCAGCCATGCAGCTGAGAGTCACTGCCCTAGTTCAGTGACCAGATAATCATAATTTCATACCACTAGATATACATGGACGTGATATGATGGATCATGATGAGACATACCATCCTTCAATATACGTTTCAAGCATTTCATTGTTATATTATGGGTGCCCTTTGTTGAACAACTGAGAGTGGGGGGGTGAATTAGTTGTCTACCGAGATTGAACAGTTATACTTATTTTTAATTCTTTATAAATCACTCAATGACAATCACAATGATGCAGGGCAATAAGCAATAGCATATTCAACATCAGTCATACATATGATATACACAAAGACATATTTTCTTGAGGAAACCCATACAGGGTAAAAACCTCTTCTTCTTTATATGATAATTAATATTTACATTCTTTACATTATCATACATATGAGCACAAACTCATAATGAGGCTCCAACATATGTTTTGCAATATGCTACTTGCTGAGAGCACCAACTCTCTGTTTTCTCTAGCACCAACTAGAAGGAAGCACCAATTCTCTGGTTTCTCTAGCACTAATTAGAAGGAAGCACCAACTCCCTAGTTTCTCTAGCACCAACTAGAAGGAAGCACCAACTCCCTGGTTTCTCTAGCACCAACTAGAAGGAAGCTACAACTCCCTGTGTTCAAGCACCCACTTGAACCTGTGATTACACTAGTCCTCCCTAGCACCTCCCTTCCACCCTAGATTATGAATATGAATTACTAAAACTTATTACAATGATATCGTGTTCAACAACAACTTACCAGTTTCATCACTATTCTGCAAGATTTCGCTGCTCAGTCTTCCATACTGTCTTCCTGCATGCATCCATTACACTTTTTTGTTCTTCTGCCTCTTGTGCTATCTACACCATTCCCATTTCAATGCACCTTTTGTCTTTTTTCCATTTCAGCTACTGCACTCCACCTCCTTCTTCACACATGCATTACTCTCAACAACAACAACACCAAATCTCTTCTTTGTTCCACATTCTTATACTTCTTATGCATCTTGTGCATTCTATGTATGCAGTGGTTCTGGATGATCTACATGTCGAGTGCTCTACCTGTTCATCATGGAAACTCTTTAGCTTCTCTGTTTGGTCAACACATATGTCCATTATCATTGGGTGTCATACTGAAATTCCTTCTCATCATCAACAGTCCAGATTCTTCATCTTCTATTCCAGTTGAGCTCAATCTCTCTATTGTAGTTAATGACTCCAACTCTCTTCTAGCTGTCAATTGCCTCTATGGCCAATCCTCATTCCACTGGAAGGTTCCTTCGGACTCTTCTGCTCCTCTCGTAGTTACACATAAGTATTTTCCACACCTTTGGCAGAAACCATAAGTAGTTTACTTGCAGTTACAGTGAGAACCTTAAAATAGAGCCTGGCTATGCTAGCTCCTTCCTCTTATGTGACCATCGGCGGTGACCACCAGCTACATAGACATTTCATCATTTCATCATTTCAGCGTTCGGAAATTCGACATTCATGTAACCAAATGTCTCGACACTCCCAGTCGCGATCCTCGCAACTGTGAAAAGGAGCTTGTCTGCACTAGCTCCTTCCCCCATATTCCGCCGATATGACCACAGGTGGTGACCATTGGTAAGTTCGAAACTGCATTTCACAATTTCGTATTTTAGGGATTCTCCAGTCAATCCCTTGACTCCTCCAACTCTCGATCCCTGAAATGGGGTTTAGCCTGGACTAGCTCCTTCCTCGATATGACCATGGCAAGGACCAAGTGCTTATCCATAAAGTGATTTTTGCAATTTTGCATTTCAGCACTTCGACGTTCCTATGGTGAAGTGTTCTTGACACCTCCAAGTTCGGGTATCCGAAACTCCGAAATGGAGTCGGATCAACGGTCTAGTACTCCAACATTTCTAATTTTAGTGAATCACATTTTGTGACTTTGGGTTTCATGATTTTGGGACTCCTGAGATGAAGAGTCTTCATTATTGACTCCTTGAACTCCTGGTATCAGAAACTCTAGTATGGAGTCTTTATCATTTCACGACTTCGAGTTTTGCGATTTTGGGACTCCTGTGATGTAGTGTCCTGACTCTTGACCTCTCAACCTCCCGGTATTCGAAACTCCGGTGTGGAGTCTTTTATAACTTCATGACTTCGAGACTCTTTATTATGAGAGTCTTTGTCATTTCCATCTCGCGGTATCTGAAATCCTGGTATCCAATACCTCAAAATGGAGTCAGATCAACAGTCCACGATATCCTCGAACCAATGACTCAGATCATTTCACCATTTCACATTTTGCGATTTCGGCACTCCTATTGATGAGAGTCTCTGACATCTCCATCTCTTTGTAACCGAAATCCCAATATCCAACTCTTGGAGTGATGCACCTTTTTTGGGTTTTGGGGATTTCACATTTCAGCACTTTGAGACTCTTGATGACGAGAGTTTTTGACATCTCCATCTCCCGGTAACCGAAATCCTGGCATTCAATACTTCGAGTGGTGCGCCTGTTTCAGGTTTTTTGGATTTCGCATTTCAGCACTTCGGGACTCCTGATGATGAGAGTCTCGACTGTTGACTTCTCCATCTCCCAGTAACCGAAACTCCAAAATGGAGTCTTCGTTGAGGTGCCTAGTTTGGATTTTTTGGGGTTTCGCATGTCACCTTGCTCATTAAAGATCCTGTAGGTTCTCCTGGATCCAACGCCGATCAGACCTCTAGCTTAGATCTTACGTTCATCAAGAATTATCCTAAATACAATGCCGCATGCTCTGATCTTTCCATAAATGACAATCTCACCTGCCTGAAAACTTGCCAACAATCTCCCCCTTTGGCATTGATGGCAATGCTAAGGAACTTCACTAATCCGTTTGGACTTCCAACTGTAGCATCCAGCCTGGACCACTCCTTTTCTCCCCCTTTCAAATTAATGTCAAAGAAAAAACATGCTCCCCCTGAGCTTTTGAAGTAATTTTTAGGAGGCATTAGATATTCAAACAATATAAAAAACTCCCCCTAACAATATGGACTCTTTTAGGTGTGAGACGAAATGACACTGAACTTTTGTCATAGATATTCAAAAGGTGTCTTAGCTAGGGGTTTAGCAAAGATGTTTGCAATTTGTTCTGTGGTTGGAATGTACTGGACCTGAACAACCTGATTAGTGACCCTCTCTCTCAGAAAATGGTATTTTATGGGAATATGCTTGGTCTTGGAGTGGAATACAGGATTCTTAGACACATTGATGGCACTAGTGTTATCACAATGAATTGTGATCGGTGCAGCATATTTTACCTCCAAGTCTGCAAGTGTCTGAATCATCCATAATACCTAAGTGCAACATGTAGCAACAACAATATACTCTACCTCTGTGGTTGATAAAGAAATGGAACCTTGATTTTTACTAAGCCATGCTACTAATGAGTCACTGAAGAAGAATGCTCCTCCACTGGTGCTTTTTCTCTCATCAACACAGTTCCTCCAATCTGCATCTGAATAAGAACTTAACTGAAAATTCAGATTTATGGGATATCATAGACCATAAGTCATTGTTTCTTTCAAATACCTGAAAATTATTTTGACATCTTGCAAATGACTCTGTTTAGGTGTAGACTGAAACCTTCCTACCATTCCTACAACATGCATTATGTCTGGGTGAGATGTTGTGATGTACAACAGGCTTCCTATAATTGATCTATATGAAATTTGATCAACATCAGGTGAGTCATCATCCTTGCTTAATTTGCATCAGGGACGATTTTAAGGATGGATTTTTTTTTTTAAATGTAGAAACCTTGGAGAATCTTACTAATCCTTCATATTCCAACTATAAATGATTGGCGATATTTTTGTAGAAATATTCAAATTTATAAGGATTTTATATATCTTTTATAAAATTTTGGTGATTTTTAAGGTAAAATAATTTTATCCTACAGAATTTGGGCGAATCATTTTTAAAATAGTGAATCTAGTTTTTGGAAAAACCATGGAAAATTAGCCCATGAAATAAATTTAGCCCCTAAAATCATCCATGATTTGCATCCAGTAACCATAGGTCTACCCAAAGGTTTGGAGTCTTCCATTTGAAATCTTTTGAGCATTTCTCTTAGATATTTTTCTTGAGAAATAAACATCACTTCAGACCTTTGAGTAATTTGTAGGCCAAGAAGAAATGACAGTTCTCCTATCATGGACATTTCAAACTCAGATTCCATTGCAGAAGAAAACCATTGTACCAATGGATCCTTATTACATCTGAAGATGATGCCATCTACATAGACGAATACGATCAGGAAATTATTATCCTTTGTTTTAATATACAGATTGTTGTTAGTTGTTCCTCTCTTGAACCCTTTGTCTTTGAGATACATATCTAGTCTGTGATACCAGGCTCGAGGGGCTTGTTTTAACCCATATAAATCTTTTTTCATCTTGCATACTAAGTCGGGGTTATCAGACAGTTTGAAACCCTCTGGCTGTTCCATCTAGACTTCTTCACTTAAATCTTCATCCAGAAAAGCTGACTTGACATCCATTTGATAGACTTTAAACCTTTTATGACAAGCATAGGCAAGAAACATTCTAATACCTTCTAATCTTGCTATGGGATCAAATGTTTCATCATAATCCAGTCCTTCTATCTGAGCATACCCTTTATAGACTAACCTTTCTTTGTTCCTGACAATTTGTCCTTGCTCATTCAACTTATTTTTAAAAATCCATCTAGAGCCAGTGACGTTTTTACCTTCAGGTCTATGAAACATCTCCCACGTATTGTTTTTCCCAATCTGATCAAGTTCATCATTCATTGCTTTAACCCAGTTGCCATCTTTGTTGGCTTCATTGAAATTCTTGAGTTCCAGCATGGATATGAAAACTATATGATATTGTTTAGTGGTTTTTATTAGATTTCTCCTGGTTTGTACACCTTTGTCTTTTTCTCCAATTATCTAACTTGCAGGATGATTCTTTTGAATGATTTTGGAGGAGGAATTTGAAGTTGACTATTGATATGAGTATGTCTGAGTGTCTGAGTCTTCATCTGATTTAGAGTCTTCATTTTTTGATTCTTGGACCTGTTCATCTTCAGATTTAGCTATGTCTTCTATAGAAGACTCATTCCTGTACATCTCTCTTGCTAGGATTCCTTCATCAACTTTTACATCAACACAGTCAGCCATTTTATGCAGCCTCTTATTATAGCATCTCTATCCTTTGTTGTTTGTAGCATACCCCAAGAAGATACCTTCATCATCCTTGTCATCATATTTTCCAAAGTTCTCATCATTATTCTTTATGTAGCATTTACTCCAAAAGACTTTGAAGTATTTAATTGAAGCAGGTCTCCCAAACCACAACTCATAAGGTGTCTTGTCACTTTGTGGTCCGAGGTGGGCTTTCTTAAGAACATATACTGTTGTGTGTATTTCTTCTACCCAATAGGTTTGACGAATGTTCTTCTCATTCATCATTGACCTGGGCATTTCTTGCATTGTTCTGTTTTGCCTCTCAACTACTCCATTTTGTTGTGGAGTTCTTGGGATTGTGTATTCTGTCTTGATCCCATGTTTGTCGTAGAATTCCTTGAAGTCACTTGACACAAAATCTCCTCCTAGGTTTGATCTTACTTCCTTTAACCTCTTTCCTGTTTGATTCTCCATTAAATCCTTAAATATTTTAAACTTCTCAAATGCTTCATCTTTTTCTTTGAGAAAGGAAACCCAAGTAAGTCTGGAGTAATCATCAATAATCAACATGAAGTAGCTTTCTTTCCCTATGCCTTCTTGTATTAATGGTTCACATAAATCCATATGAACTAGTTGGAGTGGTTTCTCTGTTGAAGTAAATCTCTTCGACTTAAACTGTGTCCTGTTTAGCTTTCCTACTTGGCAGGGTTTACACATTGAATCTTGGGGCTTTGATATTCTTGGAAGATCTTTTATTGCCTCGAGATTTTTGAGTTTGATTGAGTGGTAAAAGTTTAGATGTCCAAGTCTCCTATTCCATAACCAACTTTCATCATGTTCTCTTAGATGACATTCTTCTCTATTTTCTTTCAACACATGTACATTATTTTCTATTTTTATGCCTTTGGCCACCACTTGTCCTGAGTTTACAAACTTTGTCTTTTAGTCCATGGACGTGAACACCACTTCACATCCTCTATCACACATTTGACTTACATTGAGCAGATTATGCTTCAACCCATCTACAAGTAGAACATCTTGGTCTTTTCCTTTTCCATTACTTAAACTCACCATCCCTTTACCCTTTATTTTACCTGGAGCATCATTTCCAAAGGTTACGTTTCTTGATTTTATTTCATTTAGGGATAGAAACTTACCTTTGTCTCCCATAATATGTTTGGATCATCCACTGTCTATATACCAAGGGTTCATTTTTCTTTGGGTTGACAACACTAATCCACACTTGTCACTTTATTTCTTCTTCCAAAACTTGGCATTTTCAGTAGGGGAATTCAAATCTGGTTCATAGTTCTTTAATCGATAGTCAATAGATTTATGTCCATAGTTATGACAGATGTAGCATTCAATCTCATTGTTCAATACATCAAAATTATTGTTGCAGTGTTGTCTACTCATTGATTGTTGATTATTTCTTGACCTCCTTAGTTGCATGTCCCTAGACTTAATTTGGCAATTTGCAATCTATGAAGGTTTGTTATTTGGCTGCATCATTCTCTGTTGTGGCAAGTATTTATTCCTTTGAAATCTCAATTGCTCATGTCTAAGTCTTAAGTAACAATTTACATCTTTGTGACCAAAGTTAGAACAGTAGAAACAATAGCCATAGAAAAATTCTTTGTACCTGGAAAATGGTTGGCTTCTTTGAGAAAATTGGTTTCTTCCATGTTGATAACATCTTTCAATAGGGAGCGCACTATTTCTTTGTTCTACAGATTCACTCCTGGCACTTTTTTCCTTACTTATCTTGGGTGGTTGATTGTCTTCCTTTGTTTCTGTAGGTTTGTTGTTGTCATTGGTTGTACATTTGACAAACTTGATGGCTTCTTCGTCTCTTGGCTTACCACTACTTGATCCCTCTTCATAACCCAAACCAGTTTTTAGATTTGGATTCCTTTGTTGATTCAGAATGGTGGCTAGTCCTTCTAAGGCTTTGATACTTGATAGATTCTGATTATGTAAGGCTTGAAACCTCTCCATCCCTTTCCTAGTTTTCACTACTTCTTTTTCTAATGCTTCACATCTTGCCTTCTTTTTTGATAANAGTCTCCCTCACTGTCTTCCTGCATGCATCCATTACACTTTTTTTTTCTTTTGCCTTTTGTGATTTCTGCACCATTCCCATTTCAATGCACCTTTTGTCTTTTGTCCATTTCAGCTACTTCACTCCACCTCCTTCTTCACACATGCATTACTCTCAACAGAAACAACACCCAATCTCTTCTTTGGACCACATTCTTATACTCCCTTTTCATCTTGTGCATTCTCTGTATGCAGTGGTTCTGGATGGTCTGCATGTCTAGTGCTCTTCCTGTTCATCATGGAAACTCTTCAGCTTATCTGTTTGTTCAACACATCTGTCCATCATCACTGGGTGTCATACTAAAATTCCTTCTCATCATCAGTAGTCCAAATTCTTCATCTTCTCTTCTAGTTGAGCTCAATCTCTCTGCTGTAGTTAATTTCTCCAACGCTCTTCCAGCTGTCAATTGCCTCTATGGCCAGTCCTCATTCCACTGGAAGGTTCTTTCAAACTCTTCTGCTCCTCTGGAAGTTACACATAAGTCTTTTCCACACCTTTGGAAGAAACCATCAGTAGTTTACTTTCAGTTATAGTGAAAACCTTGAAATAGAGCCCAACTATGCTAGCTCCTTCCTCTTACGTGACCACCGGTAGTGACCACCATCTACATAGACATTTCATCATTTCGACATTTTGGCATTCGACAATTCGACATTCCTGTGACCAAGTGTCTTGACACTCCCAGTCACGATCCCCGAAACTCCGAAAAGGAGCTTGTCTGCACTAGCTCCTTCTCCCATATTTCACCGATGTGACCACAGGTGGTTACCATCAGTTTGTTCAAAACTACATTTCACAATTTCACATTTCGGGGATTCTCCAGTCAGTCCCTTGACTCCTCCAACACTCGATCCCTGAAATGGGGTTTATCATGGATTAGCTCCTTCCTCGATATGACCATGGCCAAGACCAAGTGATTATCTATAAAGTTATTTTTGCAATTTCACATTTCGACACTTTGACGTTCCTATGACGAAGTGTTCTTAACACCTCCAAGTTTGGGTATCCAAAACTACGAAATGGAGTCGGATCAATGGTCTGGTACTCCAGCATTTCTAATTTCGACGAATCACATTTCGCGACTTCGGGTTTTGCAATTTTGGTACTCTTGAGATGAAGAGTCTTCACTCTTGACTCCTCAAACTCCCGATATCTGAAACTCCGGTATGGAGTCTTTAACATTTCACAACTTCGGGTTTCGTGATTTCAGGACTCTTGTGATGTAGTGTCCTGAATCTTGACCTCTCAACCTCCTGGTATCTGAAACTCTGGTGTGGATTCTTTTATCATTTCGTGACATCGGGTTTCGTGACTTCATGACTCTTTATGATGAGAGTCTTTGTCATTTCCATCTCCCGGTATCCGAAATATCGGTATCCAATACCTCGAAATGGAGTCGGATCAACGGTCCACGATCTCCTTGGACCAATGACGTAGATCATTTTTCCATTTCACATTTCGGGATTTTGGCACTCCTGTTGATGATATTCTCTCACATCTCCATCTCTCGGTAACCTAAATCTTGGTATCCAACTCTCTGAGTGATGCTCCTTTTTTGGGTTTTTGAGATTTTGCATTTTGGCACATCGGGACTACTGATGACAAGAGTTTTTGACATCTCCATCTCCTAGTAACCGAAATCTCGTTAGTCAATACTTTGAGTGGTGCACCTATTTTGGGTTTTCGGGATTTTGCATTTCGACACTTCAGGACTCCTGATCATGAGAGTCTCGACTCTTGACTTCTCCATCTCCTGGTAACTTAAACTTCGAAATGGAGTCTTCGTTGAGGTGTCTGGTTTGGATTTTTTGGGGTTTTGCATGTCACCTTGCTCATTAAAGAGTGTGCAGGTTCTCCTGAATCCAACGCTGGTTAGACCTCTGGCTCAGATCTAAAGTTCATCGGGAATTCTCTTGAATCCAACGCTGCATACTCTTATCTCTCCATCAATGACAATCTCACCTCCCTGAAAACTTGCCAACACCCTTTTATTCAAAGATAAGAATTTTATTGCTTTCTTGGGTGATCCCTGGGAGAAGAATCTCGATAGTTCATACATAAATTTTATATTTTAACCAACACCAACCCCTCTGGGCTGTTATCCCCTTCTTCCCATAGAATCAGGGACAACACTGTAATATCCTCAAATTTTAGAAAAATAAATTTTAAGTTGAATTTAGAAATAAATTTCCATTCTTTGAAAATTCAGATTTGGAAACAATTTTTCATTTATGGAAAATACGAATTTGGAATTTTGGATTCTGTAATTAATTGCTTGATGATTATTGTGAAAATATTTGAACTTCCCAATTTTCCTCTTTTATTGTACACATGTATGAGATAAACGTTTAATAAATTAAATGATGGAATATAAATGGAACAACAAGGTTAAAAATAGTTGACCATGACTCCATGAGTGGGGAACATGTTTGAGTTACCTCAGAGCTTATTTTTAGAAGTGGAAGAAGTTGAATTTGACCAGTAGCAGCCGCTAAAAATAATGTATTTGTAAAGATGTGAATTTTCCAAATGAGGGAAAGGAATGAAAAGACATAGGCACAAGAATATATACAACATATTTGGGAGCGAAGACACTACTTAGTATGTTGACGAATTGAGAATTGTTTTTTATTATGAGCACTTACAACGTGAGGAAAAGAACCTTCTGATCTGTTGATGGTAAATATAGCTAAGGAGGATAATTGGGTTCACCCTTATGGACTCATTGTCAGGCTAGGGGGTGATGAGGACAAGTGATTGTGGTTGGTTTGTTCTACGATTGGGTGCAACATGGTTGTTCCTTTTATTTCCTAGCATCATATTTTTCGGATATGTATTTCAACTGTGTATTTAAATTGTTGATACTATGCTAATTATGTTTTATAATTTATATAGTTGTTGCCATATATTATGTTATTGCATTTAGAAACAAAATCCGTTTGAAAGTATTGTATATCCATAACAGTTGATATGGGTTTCCACTGTGTAAAATAGTTGTAGTAGTATGTTATCAATAATGTATTATATATATATGAATATAGATATATATAAGCGTAAACAAAACTATGTTATATTTGTTGTTATTATGTCGAACAAAAGAATAATAGTCCCAATTTGTCAAATATGAAAGAAAGACACTTGATACAATAGGGTCCAGATCATTGACAAAAATTGATATACATCTTTATTACCATCAATATTTCAAGGATCAAAATGTTATAGTTGAATTCCTTAAATAACAGGACTCTCTATCAAGTCGAAACATAAATTTAAAGGACTATATAAAATTGTCCTTGAATTCTCGTAAGGACTAGTTGAAGAATATGGAACCTGAATACCTTTTGTGGATAGGTCAAAGACTTCTCCAAGTGCTTTGGTCTTTCTCCCAACCTATAACAAACATGCAAAAGAATTAGTAACTTACTATTGTAAAAAATTATTAAATATGCATCAAATAAAGAATCCAATATACTTAACTTGGATTTCGATGTTGTAATTGAAGCATCCTCACTACCATGTGAAGCCATCAATCCAAGACCCAATAAGGGGAGTGGGTGTGTTATCCATCTGATGGGTTCCCTCAAAAGACAAAGGGACCCATCATTAGTTTATAGACATGAGAAATTATTATTACTAGCATAAGCAGTAAAACATAAGCAAATCTTTCAATTGAGAATAATAATCTTGATAACATGTAGGCTATAAGTTTGATAAAGTAAAAATATTGAAAAATTAAAAGGGATATCAACAGAAATGAGAATTAGATATATAATAATCAATTATTATTACTTTAGAGAAGCATAATTAAAGTCCTTACAGAGGGCCTAAGTACTATGAAACAAATTATTTAAACATAGCTACCTTATGCACAGACAAGAATAATACTTAACAATAAAGGAGAATATAAGTACGAATTTTGGACAGAGTATTACCGTTTGCAAACTCGAAAAATTATACAATATTTATAATTAAAGAACATTAAATCAGAAATACCATAACAACGCTTGGGAGGATATATAGGTATTTGAATAATTTAGTAAGGACCCAAGTCTTTATTAAAAGAAAAAAATGAAACTAAGTTTTGATTTAAACAAACAAGAGAATCATGTAGCTTTCAAACCAAGTTGTCGAAGGCACATGTGATCCTCAAAACTTTGTATGGTTTGAATCCTAATTCATTGAGCTACTTTTCAAGAGCATGGGTCATGGGTGTATAATGGATATAGGGCACGATACTCCTCGATAAAGATATATATTAACCAGTAAACATTGTATAAAGAGGCATCGTATCACTTTCAAATATTAAGGGTTTAATATTGCCCTATAATTACAAAGTGCAGTTATATAATCTTCAAACAGAGTAAATAAGAAAATCCTGTAACAAAACTATTAAGTGTGTGAATATTCAAAGAGCATGATCGAAGTTAAAAACACAAGAATTATTACTCAGCCACGACCTGACTTAGGGTTATGTGTTATAATCCTTAACACTGTCGGTTATGGTCTTCCTTACACAGAAACCACCCAAAGAGAAGTCCACATAGAAATGTATTTCATAGACATAGAAGAATGAACATGTGTACTACATAGACAAAGAAACAATCGACATAGTACAATGAACACAAGAATTGCATAGACAAAGAAACAATCCACAGGGAAATGTATTGCATAGATAGAGAAACAATCCACGAAGAAATGTATTGCATAGACAGAGAACAATGAACACTCGTACTGCATAGATGAAGAAACATTCCATAGAGAAATGTATTGCATAGATAGATATATAGTTAACACGTGTTCTGCAGAGACAGAGAGACATTCTACAGATAAATATATTACATAGAGAAAGATGTAATGAACATGCATTATGCATAGATAGAGAGACATTCCACAATGAAATGTATTGCATAGAAAGAGAAACAAATAACATATAATATGCATAGATAGAGAGTTATTTACACATAGAAATGTATTTCTTAGATAGAGAAACATCCCACGGAGAAAATGTGTTATGCATAAACCTAAAGTACTTGCACATAAAAATACAATTACATAGACAAAGGGTTATTGTCACAAAGAATGCATTGTGGAGATTATTTGACATCACATTAATACATAACATTGGGGAATGCACAAAATAAAGAAAGAAATGATAGAGAGCACGTCTGAAATACAACCAATGTGTCATACAGCAAAAAGTTTGACAAATCATTTTGTATAGAAAACTTTTCCTTGAAACCTAAATAACGTAATGGCATAGAAACAATGAGTTTGTAGAATAAGATACACAAAGGAAGTGGGCTTACCGTACACTAGCCGAGAGGAAATTGGAAATAGTGGCTACTACACCATGAAAGGAATCAGTTAAACGACCATTGTTTCCTTCCCACCATAGAATTGAACAAGTTTTAACAATGCAGACCATTGCTACCTTGCTACCACAGAGCCGAGTAAGTTTACCATCATGGAAGCAAAAAACATAGAGTAAAAAAAACCAAAATGGAATAACTATCAGGGTAATGGTACTTTGTGTCTCTTGATTTTGGGGAATGTTGAATAGTACACCACCCTCACCACTGTTGGAAGATTGGTTGTTGTCATTGATGTCAACCCTAGTCATGGGTTTTGGACCAGAAGATTGATGAAGTTATTTGGAAATGAAGGAAAATGAAAATGAAGATACAACACC
>JZKD02S2344584.1:0-31483 GCA_000966675.3 Picea glauca
GCAATGATATTGTTTTTGAACGAATTTGAAATACTTGAATTTTGAGCATTTTCTAGGTCCATCCTGATCATCTAGAGTATAGGATCCACCCAGATCCTTCTGAAGCATTATGAATTCTTTGACATGTCTTCAGATCCACCTGGATCATTCCTCCCCACTGAAGGAATTTTGGACCACCAAAAGTGTTTTCATTCAAATACTAAGTGAGAGAAGTGCCTCCCCACTTGACCTGTATCTGTTCTTTAAACTTGTACCACCTCCCTCATTGCAATCCACTAAATAACAAGGATGAAGGATGAAACAAAGATGCTAACATAATAAACCATTCTTGGACTTTCGTCTCTACATGTATACATATTTTCCACTACTTGCAATGCACAACATATCATCGGTAGTAGCGAACATACATATGCTAGTAAGAATAACTTAGCAACATTCTTTCTCTTCTTGACAAAATCCCCATCTCTTGCATCCAATGGATCTTCCTGTAACAACTTTGGAGATTACTGTAACATTTCATGATTAGGAGATAACTTGCCGATTCCATTACCATATCCTTCGCTTTCTTTTGCAGACATCATAGAGACATTCTTACTCGATTTCACAACACCTACAACTATGATTCATGTCTCGTCACCTTACTTAGATCCAAATCTACTTGTTGGACTGTGGCAACTACCTTTTGCTTCCCTTTGCCTCCAAATTTCTTAGATCTTAATTCAGGATGCAACATCCAACAATGATCCTCATCATGCCCACTCTTCTCGCAATGAGTACATGTGGTTTTTGCTTCTTCCTTTCGTACCATAGTTACCTACTTCTCTTTTCCCTTGTTCTTACTTCCCTTTTGTTGAACACATTCATTAGAAGAACAATCTTTAGTATCCTTTCCCCTAGACTCAAGATGAACAACTTGAACATATACTTCATCAAAATTAGTGGGGTTTAACAAAAGAAGAGTATGATGACTATAATTATTCAAAGCACCAATATATTTCGGAAAGGTTTTTGTAGAATGTAATGAAATATTTAAAGCCAAAGATTTCTTCTTGAACTCCTCAATGAAATCCTGCACACTCTGTCATTTTCCTTGCCTCATATAATGCCACTCCATAATTTCTTTCTGCCTATATGGCAAAGGATAAAATTGTCTCCTCAATGCAACTTTGAATTCTGACCAAGAAGAAATAATCTTGTCGATACGTTCCAGAAGTTTACCTTCCCACCAAACCAACATCGTGCCTTCAAGGCGAAGAGAGGCTAACTGAATCTTTACCTCATCTTCATCAATGTGCTAAACACAACAATAAACTTCCATTTGACGAATCCAATTATCTATCTTCTCTACATTAGGCTCGCTATTATATATAGGCAAGTTAAACTTAAAATCCAACTTCAACGACAACTTCTTTGAAGCAATATTCTTACGTGGAGATGAGGGCAGAGAAGTGGAAGGAGATAAAGGGGGTGAAGATGAAGATGGAGGTCTTAAAGGAGGTGGATATGGAGGTTGAGAAGGAGGAAGATCATCTTCGTCCGTAACTTGTCCAAAATTTTCTCCTTTATGTAATATTCTTTCATTATAAAGCTCTTCCACCATTGCCTTCATATAATTAAAGGACTCAAAGAAAACATCTTCAGATTCATAAGGGCCCACTTTTCTCGGCGAGGCCATCTCTCCTCTTTGAGTGAAGCTCTTGGAAATAATTTCTAGATTATAATCTACAATCTCACCTTCACTATGCTTGTGTTTATCCCTTGTAAGCATTCACCTATCATAGCTGCTCTGATACCACTTTATCTAAAAAATGGGTAGAACTCATGCACTACTTGATCTGAACTGAAAATATCATAAAGTTCAACACCACTTTCCTATTCCGAGAATCTTTATTAACAATGCTTATAACATGGAAGTGAACTGAACCAAACACATAAGTTGAAGAACATAACTCTCATATCATACATGAGCAAACAAAATCACATGAAAGCAGTAATAATATCCATACAACAACGACTGTCTCTGGGTCCACTTCCAACAAGTGAGACCGCTCTTATAAAAGCTCAATAATTACTGAAAGTACAAATAAGATAGCTTTACATTACAAGAGTCGAAGACACCCTTCGAATCTATTGCTTTGATGCAGAAAAGGACATCACCCTTGCGATCCTCTCGAAAAACTGAGAAGGATGAGTATAATATTGACTATGTTTCATCACAATGCCTCAAACACCACTTGACACACAAAACAAGGCAATGAGCTGAAAATCCACTACTTGGATGTCAAAAATAACCTCAAATATAAACTCCTTGCAAAAAATCATGTAAAAACGATTATAAACACAACTATATTTCGCTAAAGTGCCTCAAACTCCCTTAAGCACACAAAACAATACATATAATCCTTAGTTGTCTCAAAACTTGTGCCGCAAAAAAAACTTAGCACAAGAGTTGTTGGCACAAATAGACTATTGTTGTGTTCTCTTAATATAAAGAAAACTTATACATGATGTTGTGTGTAAACTTTTTTTTCCACGAGAAAAAATGTGCTTTATATTCATAAGGATATAAAAATATACATATAGTCTTCACGATGGACAAATACAAAAGGAGATACTGTTCTTTTGGATCATTTCAGTCCTTTCTATCAAAACTACCTATTCCTTTTCTCTACTATGATCGGCTTCTAGATCAAAAGGGATGTGCAAAAAATAAAACAGAAAATGGTGGAAATCAAAGAATGATCATGATGGCTAGTCCTTCATTGCCATCCTCCCACTTTGAAAAACGAATTTGGCTAGGAGGCATATACAAAGATTTTTTAGATAGGGCATCCGCCTCCCTGTTTTCCTCTCTGTAGATGTGAGAGAAATAGAGATTCCTTATAGAGATTGTGGCTTCTTGAGTTCTTTCTTTCCAGCACTCTAGGGATGCCACATGGAAATCAGCTTGACCATTAAGCCAGTCAATAATAATTTTAGAATCTCCAAGAAGTAAAAGCTCGTCGGTGTGCAGGCGACATGCCAGAATGAGAGATGCCCACTCCCCCAATAGTTATGCCTTCATATTAGTGCCTTGTTCGCAATTTAGAGTCCAGCGGATGCATGTGTGAGAGTTTAAAACGATTTTTCCTTCTACCCCACAAAGAGAGCCTCCTTGTTGTGTCGTGCCATCGAACCAGGCAACTGCTCTGTCAAGTGGAATTGCTAGTTTGTGTCTGAGGGATGGCGGGTCCTTGGTTTGGTTTCCTAATGTTCCCGCCTCAGCAAGAATGATATTTACCACTCTTTGAATCGATGGTAGTCTCTCTTCAAAAAGCGATGTATTTCTGGCCTTCCAGACATGCCAGCAGAGATAGACTGGAAGCAAAGAGTGGTTCTTGTTATCACCAATCCAGTTGCGAAAACAGAGAGGCTCATTGGCACCTATCCAGGGCGTGGTGAGAATTAGCGCCAAAGATATTTGATTCCATACCGAGCAGGTGAAAGAACACTGTAAGAAAATGTGGAAAATTGATTCGTTGTACTGTTTGCACAGGATGCGGCGATTTGGGCCCTCCCAACCACGGACTTCCAGATTCTCCCAAACCATAATTTTATTTTCAATCAGAAGCCAACTGAAGAGTTTAAGCTTCAAGGGACAATCCCCCTTCCATATCTTTTGGTGCCAGCTTGCATTGATTGGTGTCCATAATTTTTCCGCCAATGCCTGATACACATTTTTTGCACTAAGAAAGTCGGTACTATCCCCTCCCGTCCAAATAAGGGCGTCCAACCTCTCTTGAAGGCGAATGCCTACATCTGTTAACTGTTGGGTGAAGCCATCCCATTCGTCTTTTAACATGGAATCAAGCTGTAGATCCGTGCCATTAAGCCATTGATCACCTAACTATCCCCCACTGGGCAAAATGCTTATTTGATGCATGAAATATAAACTCTTGGTGTGTAGATGCGCCAAAAGTGGGGGAGAAAGCAGGGAATTTCTACCCAAACCCAGAACACTGTCTCTGTCGACTTCAATCATGTAACCATTTCCTGGTTTCCACGCAATCCATTGAAGAATGGTCGATAGCGATTTAGAGAGGTGTTTCCAGGTTTGTGAGCCTCTAGTAGGTCTCTCCAAGGCGGATCTGATCCAGATGTGAATAGGAAGGTGTGGGAAATACTTAGCTTTGATCACCTTACTCCAAAGGCCGTGTTTCATTAAAATTCTCCAAAAAGTGTTTGCCGAGATCGCCCTATAAAAGAAAGGCAAATTTCTAAGACCCCAACCTCCCATCAATTTGGGTTTTGAGATTACCTCCTATCTGTAGAGGTGAAAACCTTTGTTCTTCTTGCTGCCTGTACAAAGGAAGGTGAAGACTAATTATCATAGGGTCTTCAGAACAGATGCAGGGATGTGAGCTAACGCCATCCAATACACCGGGAGGCTTTCCAAGACAGCTTTTATAAGAACAAATCTGCCTCCCATAGAGAGCATTCTGTTGCACCAATTGTGAATTCTGCATTCAAATTTGTCAATAAGCCAAATCCAATATTTTTTTGTATAGCTGGTTGGTTTTATAAAGTAGCCCAGGTAAGTAAACCCCTCCGCTAACTCACGAGAATCAATACCGAATAGAGCTTTTAAATCTGTTAGCAAATCCTCATGTGCTTTCCAAACCAAGAACACTGACTTGTGGATATTGGTCTCTAAACCTAAAACAGAGCAAAAGGTGTTAATGAGAGAGTGAATGATGGTCCATTCAGCTAGATTGGCAGTGGTCATGATCAACACGTCATCTACAAAAAGTATATGCAAAATATGAGTCAGCCCCGAGACTTTAATCCCTTTCAGGTGTCCTTCCGCTTGGCTTGTTTTGAGTAAGATGCTGAGACTTTCCAGGATCAAAATGAAAAGAAGAGGTGAAAGGGGGCATCCCTTTCGAAGCCCTCTCTCACAACGAAAATCTTTAGTAGCTTCTCCATTGATCAGAATTGCAAGGGTGGTCGAGGAGATACAACCAATATCCAATTGGTAGTAATTATTCCAAAACCACTTTGTAAAAGAATAAGATGCAGAAAATTCCAGTTAATGCAATCAAAAGCCTTTTTAAGGTCTAGCTTTAGAAGGATGTTTTTTTTTTTTTTGTCTTTATACTATGAATGCATTCTTGTGCGACTCCAATAGCATCGAGAATTTGTCTCCCTTTAAGGAATCCAAGTTATTCATCTGAAAGTGCCTGGGAGAGAATAGGACGGATTCTTTTGGCAATGATCTTAGAGATTAGTTTGTAACACAGATTACAAAGTGAGATAGGTCAAACGTCTTTAAACTGCTTGGGTAGATTTGATTTTGGAATTAAGAAAATAAAGGTATTGTTTAGCTGAGAATTTACTACCCCTCTGGTTCTCGCATCCTCCACGACATCCATAAGATCGAAAAAATGGAGATATAGTTCAACAGACCAACCGTCGAGTCCTGGGCTCTTTTCTTTTTTGAAACCTTTGATAACCTCTAAAATTTCCTCCTTCGTACAGGGAGATTCTAAAGCTATTGCCTCCTCGGTTGAAACCATCTTAGGGAAGAGTCTTGTTGTTTCTATCTGTGTTGTAAGGCTAGGAGTAGAAGCTTCCTGAAAAAACGCTTTAAAATGATTGAAGGCTGATGTTTTGATATCTTCTTGTGACTGGTGGATTTTGCTATCCTCTTCCTCTATATCCCATAAAAACTTTTTAGATCGACGAGAGCTGGCAACTCTGTGGAAGAAACGAGTATTTTTATCCCCGCCTGCCAGCTAAAGCATTCTGCTCTTCATGCACCATCTCTCCTTGTCCTCACGAAGGTAATTGTTTCGGGCTTCTTTTAGACAGTGAATTTAATAGTCAAGGTCAGCACAACAAGCATCCTAGGTCTTTAATCTGAGAAGGTCTTCCAGATCCTGTTCTATTCTACTTAAATCAGCCTGTTCAGTTTTCTTTTTTTCTTTTAACCAATGAATAGTAAGTGCTTTTAATCTGGAAAGTTTTCTGACTAGATTGCCTTGGGCGTCTCCAGGTACAGTAAGGGTAGTGTCAGCCCACACCAATCTGACCAGGCGGTCAAAAGAATCCTCCCTCAGCCATTGCGGATTAAACTTGAAAGGTTGTCCAGCTCTGAAGCGACCTTCACCTATCTGTAAGCATATTGGTGCGTGATCAGAAAGGAAAGGGAGATTTACCCAAGCTCGGAAGCTGTAAGAAGGTGAGAGTAAATCTTCCACAACTAAAAACCGGTCAAGTCTTTTGGCTATGCCTGCTGGTCCCAGTCTCCCATTTCTCCAAGTAGGCAGTAGCTCCGTTGGCTTCAAATCGACCAAGGAGTTTTTGTAAAAAATATGATTAAAAAATCTCAAGAGTGGGCCAATCAATGCCTTTTCTCCCCACATTTCCTTGGTACTGGTGGTTAGATTAAGATCTCGAGCGAGGATGACAATATTAGCCGCCAATAGACCAAGTCCATCAAGTCTCTCCCAGAAATATTTGCGGTCAGCACATGGACCATATACGTTGAGTAGATTGAGTTTAGTTGTCAGTTCAAAACAGGTCCCAAAAAGTAAAATCCCCCCTGGGTTGAGCATCAGAGAAAGATCAAAAAGGGAAGGGTCCCACGAGGCCAATAGGCCACCCGAGTTCCCTACAGAACTTGCAGCACAGGCCATCCAGTTCGGTTGGAGCTGATGCATAAAATCCCTAGCAGCAGATGCATCCACTAGTGTTTATTGTAGGAAGATGATAGACGGATGAGTCTTCTCGAGAAGTCTTCGCATGGAGGCAAGTTTCAGGGGTCCTCCAACCCCTCTGATGTTGAGGGAGAGAAGGATCATGATTTACCTCGGGCTAGGGCTTTTAATCCTCTAAGCCCCCTTTGATTTGTAACAGTAGATGATGTACCCGATGTCGAAGGTCCAGTCAATGTCTTTTTGTGCACACTGCGAGTTTTTAGTGGCGAAAGTTCAAGCCCTAAACCTCTTGACCAAGTGGGATCCGGCTCAGGTGAAGGTTTAACTCTTGAAGAAGAAGGAAGATCAGATTGATGTAAGGTGGGTTGAATAAGAGTTTTCCCTTGAAAAGTAGAGATTGGTATCGAATCGAAAGGAAGAATGGGAGCTGAGGTAACATCCGAGAGAAAGGTTTCCAGTTAGAGTTCAGATGAGGTCGGCTCTATGTAACTAGGTAGAATAAAAGAATCTGGTGTTTCTTCTAAGACTGTTGTAGCTTGTATATCTGAATCCCATGTAGAAGGTTCAGGAGATGGAGAAGTCAATAGCTGAGGTGTATATAAAGGATAAGAGATGTTGGTAGTATCTGTGGGTACTGGCTCAGATGGTTTTAGCAGGGGAGGAGGGGAAAAAGGTGGAGAGACAGGCTTAACAAGAAGAGAAACCGAAGGTTCAGAAAACAAGATTTTGTTGGCCTGCTCATTTATAAAGAGTCTATCCCAGGCAGAGAAGGTATTGAAAAGTGAAGGACAATGTTGATGGATCTTACCCACTAAAGTGTCTTCATGTGGATTGAAGTCCCTTCGTGGAAAAAGAGCCTCCTCCGCAAGTTGGTTTGGTGGTGAGATGTAACTATTGAAATTTGTCTCCTCCACTGGATCCGAATCAGTCTCAGGAGGGGAAAACTTAGAGCAGTCACTTCTTAGATGGCCAGTTCTGCGGCAGAGGGAGTAACGAAACGAGATTCCTAAGTAGTCCAAACACTGAGCTAAAAGTTGACTTCTCCAATCAATCTCCAATATTTCAGGTAGTCCAGCCTGGATGTTGATTTCCACATAAATCCTCACCATTCTTATGTCTGGTGTTGTGAGAGAGTTTATATCCACCCTTAGAAAACGTCCTAAGGAGGCTCCAATAAGTGCAAGCGCTTGCTGGTTCCAGAGTTGAAGTGGGAGACCTGGGAGGAGGACCCAGATATGCCTGTGGCTAAAGAACTCCATGGAAGGATTAAAGCCAAGTCTCCATCGTTTGAGCATGAGGCTTCCCCCATCAAATGCCCAGAAACTTCCCATGATAAGGGCAGTGTCCTCTGGTTTCTTGAAGATAAAACCAAACCAACCATGTTGTAGCAAGTGAATCTATGGTAGGTATCCTATGAGAGGTTTCCAGTTGTTTGCGATCCAATCATCGATATTCTGCTTACATTTATCTTTGTAAGCTAACCTCCCAACTAAGGCACACAGGGCCAGGTTGCAGGCTTCTGAAATCCCAATGTCCATTCCAAGAATGAGTTTGGGATGTCTTAGTTTTGGTTTCTAGACCTTATGCAGCCGCTTGTGGGTGCCTTTTTTTTGAGGGAAAGGGGTACCCTCAGAGTGTCTGCTTCCTTTCTGAAAGTTCCTTTCAATCTGTCCACTTCCTTGCTGATAGTTCCCTTCAAAGCTCCTCTTTTGTTTACGATGAAAACAAACTCCTTCCAATGTAGATTGTGAAGTTGTCCCGACAGTGGCAGGAGATAAAGACTGACAGGTCAGGTTTGCAAAGGGAGATGTTTGTGTGGGTCCAGAATTCAAGTACAGTGGTGCGATAGACTGATTGGAGGCATGGAAATGGCTGTTGAAAAGATCATCTATCGGGGCAAGGAGTTTCGGATGGTCCCATAGGTCTCCAAGACTCCCTGCAATGGGTTCCGAGCGCTTGGGCTCCATAAAAGAAGCTTCTAAAGACTACTTATCGGAGACTGTGGAGGAGAAAACTGATAAGGACTTCTAGAGCAGTCAGGAGAGAGGGAAAGATACGTCATGGGGCCCCCATCCTAATTGGCAAGTCAGAGGAAGAGCAGGGAGAGCTAAGTGTAGAGAGAAGAGCACCAGTGTGTCACAGAGAGGAAGCTAGGGCGAGCTTCAGAAGGGCCAGAAAAAACCCCTAAAGTAGATCTTGGAGAAAGCATACAAAACTATCCGTAAGTCTAAACCAAGACTGACTCGGGGAAACTGTAGGGAACCAAGAATTTTTCAGACTGAAGCTGCTTATATAAGTGAGTCGCTTTGGTATCCAGATGCAAAACTCCCATAGGCGATAAGAGCTCTGCGGTTACAAACCTGCCAGTTTCAAACCAGAGTCAATCCTTCCATGGGCGCGGAGAGCTCACAAAGCCGGGGTAAATAATTAACCAAGACTGACACAAGGGAAACTTCTAGGGGCGCCAAGGGTTCTATAGTTTCCAAGAGCTTCCAGATTAAACTTCCAAATTCAAAATAGAGTCGCCAAGAACAGAGTCACTCCTACCCTGGGCGCCAAAACCAGCATTGGTAACCAGATTCAAACCTCCCAAAAGCGCCATCGTGTGTAAACTTGTGACTCTTACATCCTCACATGATGATTAACAATTAGAGGGGACACCTCTTTATATAGGTGATGCTACCTCATTACATTGTTGAAACCATATGCTAACTTTAGCATAGGCTTTACAACCATTAACAAATTACATTTAATATTCAGAACCCACTTAACAAAAGTTTGGTGGCCTTTTTAATTCTCATGTGTTTTTAAAAAGTGGTTAAAATAACCCACTTTTCATATAGTTCGTGGCATGTCTTGGTAATAAAACCTTTTTTAATACATATTGTTTTAAAACATATTAAATATGGTAGGTGGTTTAAAACGAGGCTCCCTCATTTGACCTCAACCACTTATTAATGGCATAGTTACATTGTTGAAACCATATGCTAACTTTAGCATAGGTGTTACACCAATTAACAAATTACATTTAATATTCAAAACCCACTCAACCAAAGTTTTGTGGCCTTTTTAATTATCATGTGTTTTTAAAAAGTGGTTAAAATTTACAACAATTAACAAATTACATTTAATATTCAAAACCCACTCAACCAAAGTTTGGTGGCTTTTTTAATTCTCACGTGTTTTTAAAAAGTGGTTAAAATAACCCACTTTTGGTGGCATGTCTTGGTAATAACTCCCCCCCCACCACACTTTTTTTTTAACTAAAACAGTTAAATTTTATTGAAAGAAGGATCGGTTGGGCCGAGGCCCAATCAACTAGGATTACAGACGATCTTTGTCTCTCTTTCCTTAATACATTTTATTTTTTCTTTGCTTTTGCCTAGAACTGAATCTTGCAGCTAAGGAATGGGACTAGACATAGGTGCCTCATCATTCTTTTTGAAAACTCCTTGTGGTAAGCTGCAACCCTCATTAGCCTTTTTGTTTGCTTTTTTGTTCAAATTGCGGAGGATGTGATAAAAATCGAAGGAGGTGAAACATTGTAAAGAACTTTGAAGTCTCTGGAGAGTCTTGTTGAGTGCCAGATTGGAGAAGTGGTCCTCTGCATTTAAGGTTTTTATTAAAATTTCTGAATCACCGAAGACTTGAAGAGCTTCATTTCCATGTTCCTGGGCGATCTGGCGTCCTTTTAGCATCCCAAGGATTTCGGCTTGGTTGTTTTTTCTTTGTCCTAACCCCCAACTGAAACTGTCTTCTCGAGTCCCATCGTGGGAATAGATGATTCCACCTACTCCTGCAATCCTTGGATTCCCTTTGGAGGCGTCGTCGAAGAAGACTGTTATCTTATTTTGCTTTCTCCACCAGCCTTGGAATTCTTCATCTGGAATTCTTATGCGCCAAGTGGGATTATTGGGAGGGAGAGCTATGTTCTTCATCATTCCCCGAGGCAAGAGAGCGCCCATCCAATTTTTTCCTCTGAAGTGAGAGAGGTGTCCAGCTTTGCCGAGTAGTTTCCCAAGGCTTCCAACAAGTACGCCTTGGCTTTGGTCGCTACTATCAATGGAGTGTGCACTGTATTATTAAAAATGATGTCATTTCTTGCGAGCCAGATATTCCAACAAATGAACTTGGGAATGGAAGACCAGACATGGTTCCACAATGAATTGGCTTTTATCACCCTTGGATACCATTCTTTCCAAGAGCTATAGAGGGCGCCAACAACGATTTGGGATAGAACGATCATGTTGAGGTCTTGGAGCGCAAGGGCCCATAACGATTGAGCAAAGGGACAATCCACGAAGAGGTGGTCTAAATCGTCAGGGGCCATTCGGCATAAATTCATCTGTGTGGGCCAAGGATGCCACGTTTTTCTAAATTTTCTTCAGTCAGCACACGCCTGTGCAGGAGCACCCACATGAATAGGTTGATCTTTGGGAGGTCGTAGTTGTCCCAAAATAACTTCCATATTGTCGGATTGTGAGAAGGAGGATGGTGGACTTGCAGAGCTGCATATCCTTGAGCGACTGTGTAAATTCCTGTCTCCCCCCAGCTCAAAAAATCGTCTATGCTAACAGGGGTTGTTCCCTTCAACGCATCGATGAGGAGAAGCTTCTGGTGGAGGAGATTCGTGGGCAGATTAGGGAAAACCCAATCCACCTAGTAACCCTCTTCGTCCCAAGCAGAGATGTCTGCTAGGCTATATAATCCGAGTTGGGAAAGCCATTCCCAAAGCTCTGCTAAATAATTGATCTAGAGCAGGGTTCTTTTTCCATTCCCGGGGACTCTGAATAATTGATGTTTAAAGAATTCAAGTCCTTTTCTGCAGAGATTCCATAGCTGGGTGCCTTTGGGGGTGTTATCAAATTGAAGATTTTTCAGGGAAACTCCTTTGAGGTATTTCTTCCAAAGGAGCAAACTTACATGGTGGATTCTGTTGGAGTACAATTGCCATAATATTTTTCCTCCTAAGGTGATGTTGGCCAGATCGAGGTCTCTTACTTGGAGGCCGCCTTCTTTCTTAGTTCATTTTACTAAGTCCCAGCTGACAAGATGAAATTTCCTCTTATTTCCATTGCCTCCATGCCATAGGAAGTCTCTGATCAGATTCAAGACCTGCTTAGTGATCACCTTTGTAGAAAGGAGAAAAGATGCCTGATAGATAGGGAGGGAAGACATGATTTCTTTGATGAGAATCAGCTTGCCAGTGTTATTAAGCCACTGTCCTCCCCAAGCTACTATCTTTGATTTAATTTTGCTAATAACTTCCATCCAGAGCGAAGATCTGTTAGCTCCCAACGTTAGAGGAAGGCCTAGGTACTTGATTTTATCCCAAGAAACAAATCCAGGGAATCCCAAGAGATAGGCAATTCCAAGGATGGTTTGCTCCTCCATGTTCCATCCATAAACAACACTCTTTCTTTTGTTAACCAACGCTCCTAAAATGCAGCAGAGTTTTGAATAATCTCGTTGAATGCCCTTGCAATTCGAAGGGAAGCTCCTCCAAGGAGAAGGGAATCGTCAACAAACAAAGCGTTGTTGACTGCATTTGTTCGTTTTGTCGGGTGGATGCCTAGAATAGTCCCGACATTCCTTTAAGCTATCAGCTTCCTGCTCAGGGAGTCTGCCATCAAGATATACAAAAAAGGGGATAGCAAGCAACCTTGCATTATCCCTCTTGTTTCTTGAAAGTAGTTAGCAGGCTGACCATTTACCAGAGGCGCAATCCAGGGCTTGTCAATGCAGGCTTTGATCAGGTTTACAAATTCTAAGCTAATTCCATAGGCGAGCAACACTTTGTACAGAAAGGACCGCTTGACCCGATCAAATGTGTTTTCCATGTCCAACGTTATAAGCAATCCATGCTCTTTCCTCTAAGAGCTTGAGTGAATGGTTTCTTGGATGAGAATCACATTATCCAGGATATGCCTCCCTTTGACAAAGCCCCCTTGGGTGGGGGAGATTAGCTGTCCCAACAGAGGTTTTAGTCTGTTAGCTAGCAGTTTCGAAAGGATTTTGTAGGAGGCATTGCAAAGTGAGATAGGTCTAAACCTATCAAAAGAGGTTAGATTCACTTATTTAGGGATTAAAGTAAGAAAAGTGGAGTTAGTGTTGCCTCCCACTTTGGCCTTTTGTTGAAAATATTTAACCATTCTTTGTAAATCTGTCTTGATAATTATCCAACAAGATTTATAGAAATGTATGGAAAAGACGTGAGGGCCAGGAGCTTTGTCGGACTCCATGTCCCAAACCACCTAGCTAATTTTCTCCTCAGAAAAAGGTTTCAAGAGGCTTGTGTTGATCTCATTGCTGACTAGATGAGGCATGTGGGAGAGGAAATTGACAAAGAGTTCCTTATTTTCCGTCCCATCCTTTGAGAAGAGATTTTGAAAATGATTTTCTATTGTTGCCTTGATTTGGGCATAACCTTTATGGACTGTCCCATTTTCTGAAGTGATTTCAGAGATATAGTTTCGGGAAAGACGAGATCAAAACTGCCTATGGAATATGGTCGTATTACGGTCATCCACTGCCAACCACAGGCTTCGGGACTTTAGTTTCCAATACTCCTCTTCATGACGGTAATCTCTGTAAGTGGCGAACTGGGCAGCTTGTTCCTTCTCCAAAATCTGAGTGGTTATGTTTTGGCTTTTCATTTCCTGTTGAAGATCTGCTAACTGATGGGCTGCCACTTTTCTTTTGGCAGAGTAGGGATTGGAGGGAAATTTGACCCAATCTTTTAGGGCTGATTTTGTTGTTTTTAATTTTGGCTCCCAAACAAAGCTTGGAGAGATGGTGACCGAGTAGACCGGGCTTTGGTTACTACTTCCATGAACCCTTCTTGTTCGATCCATTGGGGACTAAATTTAAAAGGAATGGGACCTAAGTCTTCTTCCTCATCCAACTACAAGAGGATGGGCTTGTGGTCTAAGGTAAACTTTGGGAGGATTTTGGTGGACAATAATTTCTTTTTCAGCAAGAGGGTGCTTTGCACTAGGAACCTGTCAAGCCTAGCAGAAATGTGTGCAACCCCTGTTCTATTGTTTGTCCACGTGTAAAGGCCCTTCTTGGGTTTAAGGTATAGAAGGTCCCATTGTTGTATCATGTCCTCTACAAGGGGGAGAAATTGGTCCCTACTAATGATGCCCCCTCTTTTTCCTTTTGGATCTAGCACAATATTTAAGTCTTCTGTTACTATGATGTTGTTGGGAGAATAGGCTTCTACAAAATTAAGAAGAGTTTGCCAACAATATTTTTTCTCAACATAATGAACTAGAACATAAAGGTTGAACAGGGTGATTGTAATCTTACTTGTTTTATGGAGGATTTCAGTATATATCCAATGATGTGTCTCAAAGGAGCTTTCCAGCTGAAACATATCTTCAATCCAGACCGTGGCAAGCCCTTTAGAAGTATCCCTTGCACTTACTGCCTTTCCCTCATTTATTTTCCATTTTGTTCGGTTTAGATCGAGAAGGACTTCTCCTTCTATTTTTGTCTCTTGGAGCATGAGGATCTCTGGTGATTCTGCCTTCAATAGATCTTTCACTACTTTGATTTTTAAGGGATTCCCCATGCCTCTACAGTTCCAAGAGACTATATGCATTATTTACTGGGATGGGAAGAAGAGGGGCCTCCCTTGGGTGGCCTTGCTCTAGTGTTTTGTCCAATGGAAATTTCAAGCGTCGATTGGCTTCCCTGCATTTTATGCCTCTCCGCTTCTTCCTCTCTTGCTTCTTTGAGGGATTTCCTTCCTGCTTTTCTCGATGGCCTTTCAAAAGTTTCATCGTCTGATGAGCATGATATCTCCGGGGGTTTCTTCCTTTTCATGTCTGCGTATGTGGGTGAAGAGGAGCCTTCTACTTGGGTAACTGATGGAGTGCAGGGGTTCTTTTCGTTGTTTCCTTCAATTGCTGGGAGAGGGGCCTACTGATCCACTTCCTAATTTATCACTGGAGGGTCTTCCTGAGAGCTGAGAGCATCAAAAGGACTCAAGGATGGGTATGTTCGATGAATAGTTGTGGTTCCATCCACTTGAGGTTCCTTTGAATTTGGCGCAGTGGAACCTATAGGGGTCCCTTTCAAACAGAGTTTACTGTGCTGCTTTGTGGGAGCCTGCTTTTGCACCTTCGTCCATTGCTCCCCTTTCAACTTTTCTGCTTCCTCCTCTGCCTTCTTTTTACAGTTTCTTGCGAAGTACCCATAGTCATGGCAATTCCTAGACTTAAAAGGCAGTGGCTCGTAGTCCAGTTCTTGCACATCTGTCCAGTCTGCCACTATTATCTTTATGGCCTCCGGGATCCCTATTTCCAAGTCCACCTCCACGCATATTCGCTCACAGGAGTATTGGTTCTTCCTTTCTGTTCTGTCAATGTATTTACCTAGATCATTTCCAATAGCTTCTAAGGATTTCGGGCTCCAACAATGCAGAGGCAGGTGGGGAAGACGCACCCAGACTGGGACTGTCGAAGGCATATCCGGAGATGGATCAAAATCTGACATCCACTGGTTTAGATAGAGCCCCTGGGGTCCAATAAAATATGGGCCATTTCTGAATATTAAATTTATGTCTTTAACATTGTCAAATAAGAACGCACAGTATCCTTTCCCGATGAAATGGCTCTTAATACCTTCCGAGACCAATGGTCTCCAGTTCCTCTGGATCTAGGATTCAATGGATTTTGGAGAAGGCCATAATCTTGTAAATTGACCTATCAGGATTCTTGTAGCTAAGTTTAAAGCAGCTCGACAAGCCTCATCAACAGAGAGGGCGACCAATGGGATGGAGTCTAACTTTTTCATGAATTTTTCCTGGGTGGCTGAGGTTGGGCGTCTGGAGTAGGCCTCAATTAGCTTTTTGAAGGCCGAGAGATCAAGGGGGAGAGGAGGGGGAGGCTCAAATCCCCCACTTGGGGCCATGGCGGCGGGAAGAAGACGCAAAGGGAGGCTCACTCAGGGTTGCTCGCGGTCGATTTTTTTGTAATAAAAACTTTTTTAATACATATGGTTTTAAAACATATTAAATATGGTAGGTGGTTTAAAAACCACCGTATAACAAAACTTTTATTATAAACAAATGTTGCATGACAACTTAGTAGGTTTGGAAATTGATAAAAATAATGATTTAAAGCCATTAATGAATCAAGTGGAGTAATACGTAAGTGTGATATTTGGATAGAATCTCCGATTAAATCTTATTCTATCAATATTGTTTAATATCTTTCGTTTTTTTTAAAGATATTGGAATTAGTTATACCCCATTTAAAGTAAACTAAAGTTTATGATAAGTGGTAAATTATTATAACTCATTATGAATATTTGTGTCTCATGCCAACATAAAAACTCTTGACTATTTCATTTAGATTTTAGAATATTATTAATTATTTTAAATATTTCAAAGTTTGCCCATTATGCTTAGTGAATTAAATAACAATTTTCATCATAATTATTATATAAAAAAATTTACAAGTTAATTTTTTTTTTTTTTTTTTTTTCCAAAATGTTGATATTTAGCATTGTTGATTGGATAAACTTTAGTTAAGAGAGTTTTCTATAATAAAGTATTGTTGTCATGTTATGTTCTCTGTTCTTCATTCAAATAGTAAAATGTGACTATTGGTTAAGATGAGTCTTAACAGAATTATCCAAATGCATTTCCAAATAAGCATCTTTACAAATCCTGCTGTGTTCACAAACGTACAAAAAAAGGGTTTAAACAATGCAAATCCTTCGATTGTTACTAAACACATGAATATTAAATTCACAACAATGAAAAGAACATTCCTTCGATTGCTACTTAACAACAAATATTAAANTATGTTCTCTGTTCTTCATTCAAATAGTAAAATGTGACTATTGGTTAAGATGAGTCTTAACAGAATTATCCAAAGGCATTTCCAAATAAGCATCTTTACAAATCCTGCTGTGTTCACAAACGTCCAAAAAAAGGGTTTAAACAATGCAAATCCTTCGATTGTTACTAAACACATGAATATTAAATTCACAACAATGAAAAGAACATTCCTTCGATTGCTACTTAACAACAAATATTAAATTCGCTCAAATTATTGTTATTAAACACACATATATTAAATTGTTTCAATTATTTTTTTAAAACATTTTAATATGATATAATTTCAATTATTTTTTTAAAATATTTAAATATTATATAAAAAATATTTGTCAAAATCTATTTTTAAAAACGATTTTATATAACTAAATTATTATTAACTTTTAATTATATAGAAATGTTATAAAAAATAATAAATACAATTTTAAAATAATCATTTAACTATTTAATTTGGCAATAACTATATGAAGAAGGGCATTCAGAGAGAGACACTTTTTAAAATAATAATAATGTTTGAGGGTACTTAGCTATGGGAAGTTTGTGTCAATTGCATACGTTTGAGGTGTCCGCTCTAACCAAAAAGGAAATAGCTGCATTGTTGTTAACATGTCATGAGAACATTGTTCCATGCATGAGGCAACGTGGCCTCACTGAGTTGTCCGAGGTATCTACCATGTTCATTCTTTATGTTCCATTCTGCTGACCCAAACATGAAAACTGAAATTGCAACTATCCATCCATGCAACCGAATAGAGAGGGTGGGTTCTTTCTTTGTTAGCTCAAGGTTTCGTGACATGTTCATAATTAGGCAGCATAGAGACCTCCAATTACTGCTATTAGGATGGGGCAGTTCTTCAGGCAACAAGTTTCCAGCCTCTCAAAGGATCTGCTCTGTTATTATACAACAAGCTTCAACAATATTCAAAGCTTTTATTAACAAACAAAGAGCTCAATATTTATTAGGGACTTAGACTCTTCTTATAAAAACATTTTATTTTATGCAAACTTCCCTATCAAATTTCCACTAACCTATCACCAAAGATCTGTCCCCTCCCCTGAAGGACACGCTTTCGCAACCTTTCTCTCCTTGCAAGTATTTTTCCATACATTGTTTGCATTTTCCATTGTTTCACACATCCATTTTAGTATTTACAACATCATGAACCCCTACTGGCAACCTAGAAATACTCCTCCATGTTCTGTACAAGACAACATCCGCATTCCTTCTGTTTGGGTGCAATTCATGTCGTTGGTTTGTCATTGATCAGAACATTATGCCAGATGGAGCAATAAATACAGTTCATGGTTCCAGATCCTCAATGGAGGAACGTTTGCAAATATACCTTCATTTTGATAGTGTTGCATCTCTTATTGACCATCCAGGTCTATTCAATGAGCCCACGACAAAGTTCAACTCATCTGCAACCTTAAAATTTGTTGTTCTTCTGTGGGGTGCGAAATCAGAACAAATGATATTGCAAGATTGTTATATACAAGTGGACCAACAAGGAATCCAAGCAAGTTTATACCATTGTCTTTTATATGGTGTACTTGGAATATAAGAGAATATTGCAATAAGTGTTGGTTGTTGCATCTAATCCAACTCGCTCCACTGCCTCTAATACAGGTACTGTGATTGGCTAACGGGCTTGCTATTTGCTCTTGTAATGGAAAAATAGATGAAAATGGAAGAAGTGTTTTAGGATTCGAGTCATCCTCTTTGTTGCTACAAATAGATCAGTCACTTGTAAGTACTTCGATAACCCGAAAAATAGAATCCTTTAATGTAGAATTTTCATCAATGAACAAATAATAACAGAAATTGACTGAATCAATATGTTTTTCCTTGATAAATTGAGTAACTGTAACAGTGAAAAAAGCATTTTGGATTTTGTGGTCTTATCTCCTTGATTGTTTATGTCTCTGCTACAAAAATAAGTTCCAGTTGGAGATCTCTCATATTTTATGATATGATTGGCGCTCTATGCTCTGTAATAAGGTGGTTGTGAGGTTATGATATGGTTGGCGTTCTATGCTCTGTAATAAGGTGGTTGTGAGGTTGCTTCTTGAGCATCTATCTCCGATGCTGCTGCTGGATTTCCAAGGGGTGAGGAGCAGAGAGAATGGCCCCAACACAATCCCTTTGGATTTCCAAGTTGTGAGGAGCAGACAGGGAATGGACCCAGGGCATGGAATCCATCAACTACATTGGTGTCAAAGAGAAGGTTGTGTAGCAACTGTGAAGGTGGTGTAGTGATAGGAAATATTTATGACATCTCTATGGTAGGTGCGCACGCGAGGAAAGCTACAGTTGGTGTTGAAAGTTACATGGGACTAACATTAATACTATAGTCGGTGATGGCAGTTACAGGAGACTAACATTAATGCAAATTGCTATGATTATTAATGCACACAATCACCTGGGAAATAAGACTTCAAAGTTGAAGTCTAATAAGATTGAAGATAAAAATGGTTTTCGATTTATTTTAATTCTAATAAAAATTACTTTCCATATTTTCCCATGTTAAACATTGCCAATCGAAATAAATTAAAATCAATAGGATGCAATTTCAATTTATGCCGCCACCTCACCAATAACGCCCCAAAGTTGAGGGCCAACAAAATTGAAGAAATATATATGTTTTAATTCAAATAAATATTATTTTCTTAGTGTTACTATGTTTAACATTTGAAAGAGTAAAATTTTTAAGTCAGACTGTTGATTAATAGGTAGTCAACTCATCGAACGATTGCTATAGTCCCAAGGTAAGGAATAATAACCATTGTGGCATTTGTTGGAGAGCATGGCACATGAGCCATTTAATATATAATTGATTGCTTGTTATGATCTGTGACATATAACGATTAAGCCCCTTGTGCGAATAGGAATCGATTTTGTTGCATATAATGTGATCAAGAGTCGAGGCTTAGCCCCGACCCTTTTTCAGTCAAATTACAACAAACAACAATTTTATAACAAATCTTTGTCACATATGAGTTAAGAAACAAGTGATGGTGCATTGGTATTGTGATTGCTTTGTTGTTTGGAGATTCTGTTTTCAACTACGATGGGTGCAAACAAGCGATGGCACATTGGTATTGTGGTTGCTTTGTCATTTCAAGATTTCGTGTTCAACTACAGAGGGTGCAAACAAATTTAATATAACTAAACGAAATAGGCCAATGGGAGGGTACCACGTGGCATCCTCTCATTGGTTTCCCCTTGCCTCGTGTCTTACATTGATTGATGCCACTTGTCAGTTGCTAACTAGTGTTGAATGTACTTGTCTCTGCCACTACACAACTTCCACGTGTCTCTTTCAGAGCCTGCCACATGTGTCAGTATGAATGTGCCATGTGTCACCCTTGTAGTGGTGACACATCACCTTTGACTTTTTCCATTTGACCAAACTTTGACGATGCATAACTTTTACATACAGAATCTGTTTAAGGCGTCGTTCATGCCATTGGAAATTTGACAACGATATCTACGCGATTATGTTGTTTTTGAGTGAATTTGAAATACTTGAATTTTGAGCATTTTCCAGGTCCATCCTGATCATATATCCTTCTAAAGCATTCTAAATTCTTTGAAATGTGTTCATATCCACCTGTATCAATAATTAAAACACCTTTTAATGGTTTCACATGCTTTCCATATACTCTAGGCATAAAGGAGCCATGGATATCGACTTTGGCAAGAGTAAGCAATAAAGTCTCAAAGTTGAAATTTAACCAAATTTTTTACCATTTGATGTAAAAAAACATCCCTACATAGGCCAATGGAACCATTCTCAAGTCAGGATGGTGTTGATATTTCCATTCTCTATAAATAAGTTTCATAGCCATGAACACCATGCAAATCTTCCAAAGTAGTTGGAGCCACATTGAGAGAACGACATGGGGATTTGCATTCTAACAACATTTTTGGAAATGTTTTACAATTCCTTGGTGAAATTTTCTACAATTGAAACAACATTGCAAATGAGTGAAACAAACAATCTATAGGAATATAGAAAAATATTTTGAGTTTGAATAGAGAATAGTGAGAAAAAGCACAATTTATGTCGATTGCTTATATAGGAATATAACAAAATCTTTTGAGTTTGAATAGAGAATAGTGAGAAAGAGCACAATTGATGTTGATTGCTTCCATGCCATGAACTACAAATGCATTTGAATTACATGACTATTTATGCTCCTCCAACGCCTCCACAATTTCATGGTGGTGATTCATGTTGTCAAAAGAAATGCATGCAGTAGGGGAAAGTGTTGAGTTGCAATGTATGAGAAATAACAAAGGCATATAATCCTACAAAACAATCAAAAGGCACCCAGATGATTTAAATATTAAGTTTCAACAAGTTTGCTCAACCAAGCTATATTAAAATAAAATGTCAACAATTGCAACATGGTCTTAATAACAACTTTCTAGCATGTGCTTGGACAGAGGCACTTTGTAAGGATCTAGAGACTATAGGTAGATGATATATTATGCATGTGACATTGGCCATGCAATTCAAAACTAGTCAGAATAAAATTTTTAAATGATTAGGTGGCTAGAAGGAATTTTATTGAGGGTATTCAAAATTAAAATAAAAGTCTCAAGATAACAAGAACAACAAGTGGAGCTGCAAAGGCAGCAAGTCCCTAAGGTAGTAGGAGTTCTCAAATACTGATATCGCGAGTATAGTATAGAACTTGTTTCAACAACTACAGATGCGAAGCCCTGTGCACAATTAGTATGCAAGTTCAACAATGATACAAGACGGTGGTTCAATAGTCCAATGGATATTCATGTGAAAAAAATACCTGCTACCATTAGTAATCAATCCTGGTAAAATCATAAATGAACCATAATCCAAGGGACCTCCCACTCAATAGATTGAGTTATGGATTGACTTAGGAGGTAATCCCTGGCAAGATGTGAACCATCGAACTCAAAATTTTCGTATAGAACATTGAGGAACATGGTTAAAAGAATGAAAAATAAAATATACAACTGTCCATCTCACAGATGTTAATTGTCCAGTTATCAAATGGTCTCTGTAACAAGTCCTCATGTTGTGAGAGTTGTGGTAACTTTACAATGTGTCCAACATATTAATGAGCTTTTGAATGATTACGAAGTCTCTCTGAGTTTTATAGTCAATATTCGGGTTGGTCCAGGGAGCTTTCACAGAGCAGCCTAGAATTTTAGAGTTGTGGCAACTGTGCAATGTGTCCTCATGCTTTGAGAGTTGTAGCAACTGTGCAATGTTTCCTCATGCTTTGAGAGTTGTGGAAACTGCGGTCGTGGGCCTACTCTTTTAATGGATAACGGGGCCTAATTTCTACTTATGTATTGTATTCGAACATATTAATAGATTTTGAATGATTACTAAGTCTTCGTCGACTTCATAGTCAATAGTCGGGTTGTGAAAGTGAGAAGTTAGGTTTACACTGACAGAAGGTGGCGGTTTGTTTTTTCTACCTTTCTTTTATTTGCAAGTGTGGGTTGTTTGCGTCCATATTGTAATCTGATATAGAGACTATAAGAAAAGACAGTTTGTTGCTTGCCTTCGTATTCTAATCCGATATAGAGAGTATAAGAAAATACAATGCACATTCATAAATTCAATTTACATCACGTGAAGTCCATATCAAATATTGAGCAACCCAGAAAAAAAGGCAATGGTAGGAGCAACCCAGGACCATCATAGAACCAAACAAATAAAGCGCACCAACGTAGGAACAAATAATTAAGGCCCATGAATAAATGGTATATAAGGTAGATTCACCATCCTGATTTTGCAGATTGAATTTTACTTTTTCTTTACTTTGTATGCAATGAAATTGAATACTCTGTGCATATTAAAAATTGAATTTTACTTGTCTGTTACTTTGTATTCACTGAAATTGAATTTTTACGTGTTCTTTTACTATCTATGCTCTGAAATTGAATTTCTCATGAGTTCAATTCTCATTAAAAGAAAGAGTACTTCTTCTTTATTCTCTATGCATATTCAAAATTGAATTTTCATTCGATGTTCTTACTCTATATGCATTGAAATTAAATTTTTAATTAGAATTTTCAAGGGTGGTTGATTCAGTTGTCTTTACTTTCTATATATTAAAATTCCAGTTATTACATTGCAAATACTCACTATAATTCATGTACCAATCATAGGAAATCAAGGTAAGAATTCCTGGCTGCAAGTACTTTTTGGCATCTTAATTTTGACTTATAACCCTGCAAATTGGCAAAACAAAATTAGGCATAGATGAGCTTATTTGATCACATATTTCATATTTAGGCCATAATACGAGCACTTCATAAAAATCGCCAACTTATGGGTTTGAGTTTGATGGAATGCATAACTTTAATTTTCATGATTTTAGTGTTTTCTACTTTATCAAACGATAGCTCTGCTCATCTTTTAAACACAACCATTACAGTCATGCAAACTTGTATTTAATTTATTAAAGATCTCTCTATATGATAAGAATTACAACATAATAATTAACTGAAAACAAATTACAATTACAACACTAATTAACTAGACCTGAAAACAAATTATAGTGAAATATCAACACAAAAACTTCATATATAGTAAAATACAACACAAAGAATATAAAGTAAAATACAACATAGAATAAAAACAGATGGGACTCTCAAACTCCATTATTCAATCTCATCGAAGTGTAAGCCGTGTTGATTCTCAATAATCTGATAAACAAACATGCATAAAAATTTATGCCACTTATGATTGATGCACTACTATTCTAATCTCTGGTGTCTGCAACTAAGTAAGAGAGAAAAAACATGGGAATCCATTGTTACTTATACGTATGGGGGGCACACAACAGATATGGAAGATGTCATCCATGGGTAATCACATGCAACGATATTCTTTATTTTGTCGACGGAGAAGAACGGTTATTATTCCTTCACGTGAGCCAGGGAAAAACAAGCTACGGGTTGTAAGTGATTCCGTACTTAAAGACTAAATACCACAAGGACCCTTGCATGCAGGCCACATGGTGTCGCATGCAAGCTCTATGGTGTCTCGGGAGAAGATTTAGAAAACTTACGATACCTATGGTGCCTTCAAAGAAGTTTTGGAAAACTTTTGGAAAGAGTAAATATAATACACTGGACAAACATTTAATACTAAGAAAGTAATGCTAACAATACGGCTAGCATTAATCCAACTTAAGATATGTTATACAACCACTCCCTAAGTTTTAAACGAAATGTTTATTTTTTTCCTTGAGGTGAGGCTAAATAAGGCATCGAAATTTCTCATTGGCTCAAAAAAGTGTTGTAAGCGTTTTAAAGGTGAAGAAAAGTGCTCCATGAAATACAAAAATAGAACTTTGAATTAATTTTTTTTTATTTGTGTGCAGAAATAAATAAAAAACAAAACCGATTACAATAGTCCCTGTTGTTTGAAGGCAGATAAGAGAAATTGAATGGAACAAAGAAACCAAGTAATGTAAATGTAAGGTTATATTATGGAACACATTAAAGCTAAGCATAAAATAAAACAAGTGTTGCACGGCAGCGTAGTCCTTGTCAGGTAAGAATGGGAATAAACACATTGTTATGGCGGGACCAAGGGAGAAATAGAAGCCTGAAGCAGCAGAGACACGTGGGAAGCAACTTGAAGTACAAGTTGTATCCATGTAGAAAATGACTCATGCCAGTATGTCACACACCAGCCATAAGACATCAGGCTGGTAGATGATCTGGGGAGAATGTCACTGTGGGAGTAAGGTCAGAGCTCCGAAGAACCTCCCGAATTAGTTATTCACAATATTATATTAATATGGGGTTAATATGCTAACGAGGATGTCAATCCTACTGTGTTTTTTATAGATTTGATACTCCTATTTAAGTTTTTTCCTGGGGCGTGTATAGTTCAAATATGAGACTTAGAAATTTTTTGTCGTAAGGACTTGAAGCAATAAAAAAGGATAGTAGTAGTTTTCATTTTTGTTGTTTTGTTTTTGAAATAAAGGTTCCTGGAAAAAAGGACCAGGAATCACACACATTAAACATTCAAATATAATAAACACAATTTTCTGACATCCAACATAGTTGAAGAAAAACAATTATGAGCACATAAAAATAAAAGAAGATGATTGATATGTATAAAGAGAACTAATTTAGCATTCCGAAAGCAGTCCACAAGGCACCATCGAAATTGTTCCCAAATTAGTTTTCTTTGAAATTTATCAAAAAATAATAATGTTTGTTACATATTTCTAGAATATGTTACATATTTTTGGAAATTTAAATGTGTTTGTCATATAGACTGGGATTGGGGCTCCCGCAGACCATAAAGACATAAGTACAAGAAATAGGACTGTAGAAAGAAGAAGCGTGCGATGGTAGAGAGGAAGACCTGAAAAGAAGAAATTGGAAGTTATCAATCTTTGGTTAGAGATTTCTATTTAAAGAGGTAGAATAACTAGATTGATAAAGAAAGCAAGATATGATCAGTATATACTTACTGTGAAGCTGATGCATTTTTGTTGCTCTCGTCGACGACCACTGGAATCGTGCCAACCGGTTGTTGCCCTTCGTTGGTGAGCTTGTCAATTCTCCTTTGGAGCCATTCTTCAATGTAGCTTCTCATGGGGGCCACGTTGATTTCATCCCAGATTTCTATGTTGAAAAGCTCATTTTCTAATTTCCTTAGATCCATAGAAATACTATGAAGATCTTGTTCAATTTCTTCATTGTGTGCCGAATAGTCCACTAGTCAGTTCTCGACGTCATCTTGACCATTTTCAAGGATGTCGTAAAAAATTTCTAAAGACAACCCCTTTAAAATATCAACTTGTTCATCGAAGGCTTGCTTGGTTAAGGATAGGGAGTTGAGGATTAAGTTTGGGTCTTGAACATCATTGGTACTTCCAGCTAAGTCTATTTTGGTCAGGTTTCTGAATAATTCTTCTTTCTCTAATATGGCTTGTTTGCATGATTCAACAATGAGGTGTAGGTTCTTAACTTACTCTTTCCAGCATACTTTTAATTATTTGATCTGGTTTGGGGAGGGGAGATCTTCTTGTATTCTTTTCAGATCTGAGATTTTGTTGCATGGTTGCCAAAATGGATCACCGTCTGTAGATAGAAACGTTATTCATTTTTAAAATCCACCTGCAAATGTTCGTGTAAATCATTTTCCCTCGTTCGAAAGGAAGCTATATTTTGTGATGTTTCCCAGGCTTCAATAATTAGCTCCATTCTTTTCTTAATATTCTTCTCTACATAGCCTCTATAGGATGTGAGGAGGCTGGAGGATCCTTTTAACTTGGCTGCAAGGGTGGCAAGCATGGTTTTTGTTGAAGGAGTAGAAAATAATGGGGTAGCAATCAAAGCCTCCTCCAATTCCTTGTTTCGGTCGTTCAGTCTAGAATTATCCGCTTCAATTCCTCCAATGGAATCATCAAGAGAATTTGCGGTTGCTCAGTGAAATCGAGAGATTTGGGACAACAACATTTTACTAAGGTTAATTTCTGAACGAGATTTCCCTTTCTTATCTGTTACATCTCTCTTTTCAATAATTAAATTTTTAGATTGTTTGTCAAAAACAACGCTCTGGAATACGAAGGATTCATCTTCGTAAAAAATGTCAGTCTCAGTTATTTCCATTGTGGAACTATGGTGCATCGCATCTGCGGGCTGATCAACTTTGTGGAACACGTCATCCATAGCAGTTTCAAGTTGCATGTTATCACTTTCAGTTTCGGGCTCTTCTCCCTGCCCTACAATGTTTTTTCTCGTCTTCGTCACATGAAGCTTGTGAAAAATATCAATTTTTCCATGAGGAGGGTTCTTATCTCCTCTTCCGTTTGAAGATTTCTAGGTTGCTTTCTTACTGGGGTGGGCTGTTGAAGCGATTCTTCGTGATGTCGTTCTCTTGGGAGTGTTGGTCGGGGACTGGACACTCTTCTCATCGAAGCCATTTCCCCGTTGTCTGTACAATTCAGTTGTGCTTTGCAATGTCTCTACGTCGCCATTGTCATGAGCAAGAGTGTTCTTGTCACTGTCTCTGTCTTCAGTCAGGTGTGTATGGATAAAAGAGCTGCTAAATCCAACTGCTAGTAAATGTTCTATAAAAATCCCATTGGGGTTGAACCCTCTTAGCCTTTCAGCATATTTTAGGTTCAAGTTCTTGAAATGGCCTGCGAATTCGTCAAACTTGTTGACGTTTCTGAACACGAAGTCCCCGAATTTCCAGAGTAGAGGAATGAACTATTTTTTTCTCTTGCCATGGAAAAAATGCAACTAGTAGTGTATTGCCTTGTTATTTATGTAACAAACATCTTGTCCGTGATGTGACATGGAAGGAAAGCATAATTTTACTTGGAGCCAAAAATCATTATTACACTATAATTTTCCTTTTGTTCAAGTGTCCCCTTCCTGTCCAAAAACTTGGTTGCCTGGCTAGACATCCAGGGAGCATAATTTCCTAACAATAAATATTTGAAAACTGAGATAAAGCCATTAAAAACCTCATAAAAACAATGGGAGGCCTTGTGCCTCCACAAGGCTTGGTACCAGAACGTTACTGGGTCGAATTCATAGTTCATCTTCTTGGACATAAACAGTTTTGGAAAAAGGACAACAATGTGCTATTGCGAAAATCAAGTAGGATGACATATACAAATTTTTCTCTTCTTTGAAGCGTGACAATTGAGAACAGATTTCAATGGAAATTAGCTTCCCCCAATAAAAAATGGATTGTTCCTTGACTGTGAAATACAAAATATAAAGAACTATGCGGGAAATGCTTGCCATGGATTCTTGTCTGGTTATTCTTGTAAACAACTAGGCAATTTCCCGAAATAGATTTCTAAAGGAACCGACCTGCAACTTTGTGATATCTTCAGGAAATGTTGTCAGGTCTTCGAGGAACTCGGGTAAGAGGTCCAACCCGTTATCATGTTTTTCTAGGAACTGCTTGCAGTCTTGTCCTCTGAAGGTCAATGCTGGCTCCGACAATATTAACATATTGTGGAAGACTTGAGGTGACAAAGAAACAGGAGAATGGTCGCGTAGTGGAATAATTCTTTGGCTTGAAATATATTTTTCGACGCGCCAAGACACCACCTCCTTACAACCAAAAATCTCAAGGACGCAGCCTGCACGAGCGATTCCAAAGGTCCAAATCAGTTCATTCTGGGTAGAATAGGATGAATAGTAAGAGTATGCCCTGGACCACTGGAATTTCTAGTCCTCACGTCTGAAGATATTCACTGTATCTCCACAGAACTGTTGTCGAGTTGCTGCCATAAGTCTACGAGAACGTTCGTTTTCTCCAGACGATGTTTGAAATGAAGAGTTGGAAGGGATAATATAACCCTCCGCAAATCTTGGTCCAATGCGTGTGAATGGGAGATCTCCTCGAGCCTTTCGCTCATTAATGATAATCTCGACGGTTGTTGCATGATGCGTTGTTAGCATTAAAGACTAGTAATTGCATACCTAGAAGTGAGAAGATGGCAGGTACGATGAAGAGCAATTAAGGATTGGATATTTCGTGAACGCGACGACCTGCGAAAGACATTCCACACTGTTTGAGATGAACAATCGGAAGGGATAATATAACTCTCCATAGATCTTGGTTTAATGTGTATTAATGGGAGATCTCGTCGAGCGTTTCACTCATGAATGACAATGTTGACGGTTCCTGCATGATGAGTTGTTAGCATCAAAGGTTACTAATTTCATATTTAGAAAGAAGTACGAAGTTCACGAGGACGGGAAAGAGCAATTAGGGAGTGGCTAATTATCGAAAGCGGTCAACCGAGCTTCAAAATAGGGTTACAAGTTATAACCATTAGAGATGAGGGCCCGAGGGTCAAATTGTATGTCTCAGAGGTTTTTGAGTGTAAAACGCATAACACAGAAGAGGGCATGATGGGACAGTCCAAAGGTCAATTTGTATATCGCATAACTTCGAGAACTGTTTGCAGGCCACAGAACAATGGAAGCGCATTCGTGAGCCCGCCTGTCCGGGAACCTGCAATCGAAAAAGTGGTTTAAGTATGGAATAGGGAAACGGTAGGTTGAACTCATTATCGCTAATATATTGAAATTTGTAATAGATATCCCATTACCCGGAAAGATCTTTTCTGCATGTTTCTGGGAAAGTTGTGTAGAGATAGTCAATGTGACTGTCTCGTCAAGACTTTTTCTTTTTAATGACGGTATGTACGGTTGTTGCATGATGAATATTATCATTAAAACTTGGTTGTTGAATACTTTGAAAGAAGTGAGAAGGTGGCAGGCACAATGAACAGTGACTAAGAATTGGATATTTCATGAACCCACCAACCCAAGGATCCACAAAAGAGATTCCATGAAATGGGCAAGTATGGAAAGCGGTTGGACGGGCTTCAAACTAGGGTGAGAATGGTTCCCTAGGAGATGTGACTTCCCGAGGGTCAAATTTTATGTCTCAGAACTTTTGAGTGAAAAATGTGTAACATGGAAGAGGGAATGATGTGGGAGTCTAACGGTCAATTTGTATATCACATAAGTGTGGGAGATCTCCTCGAGCCTTTCACTCATTAATGGCAATTTTTAGGGTTCCTGCATGGCGAAGTGTTAGCATTAAAGATTACTAATTTCATATCCAGAAAGAAGTACGAAGGTGGCAGGGATAGGGAACAACAATTAAGGAATGGTTAATTATCGAAAGCAGTCAGTCGGGCTTCAAAATAGGGTTACAAGATACAACCAATAGAGGTGAGGGCCCGAGGATCAAATTGTATGTCTCGGAAGTGTTGACCGAAAAACACGTAACACGAAAGGGGGAATGATGGTGCACTCCTATAGACAAATTGTATATCCTAGAACTATGGGTATTATTTGCTAGTTGCGAAACATTGGAAACACAATCATGAGTCCACCAGTCTAGGAACCCGCAATGGAAAAAGTGTCGAAGTATGGAATAGGGAAAAGGTAGGTCGGAATTGATACATAGTGGTTTCAACATGTGCAACCATGGAAATGTACCATGTCATGAACATACAACCAACTTGCGGTTAATTATTGAAAGGAACGACAAACATTCAAGCTCAAGATGGGGCATTCCAGCGGACAAATTGTATATCGCGGAACTCCGGGTACTGTTTGTAAGTCACAAAAGATTCGAAACACAATTTTGATCCTCTCAGTCCAGGAACCTGCAATCTAAAAAGTGTCTAAGTATGGAATAGGGAAACAATAACCCAAACTTGTTTTCGCTAATATATTGAAATTTGTAATAGATATCCCATTACCTCGCAAGATCTTTTCTACATGTTTTTGGACAAGTTGTGTAGGGATAGTGAGTGTGACTGTCTCCTCGAGGCTTTTTATTATTAAAACTTTGTTGTTGCATATTTGGAAAGAAGTACGAAGGTGGCTGACACATGAAACAATGCATAGGAATTTGAGATTTCGTGAACCCACTAACCCGAGGATCCAAAATAGGGTGACAAGGTTTCCCCAGAAGACATGAGGCCTCGACGGTCAAATTGTATCACTCATAAATTTTGAATGCATAATGTGTAACACATAAGAGGGTACGATGTCGGAGTCTGACATTCAATTTGTATATCGTTGAGGTTTGGGTGTTGTTTGTAGGTCACAGAACAATGGAAGTGCAATCTAGAGGCCGAAATAATTAATGTGCATTGGAAAGGACACAAATGTGGTGGGGATGGAAGGGAGCCATAAATGCTTTGAAACTTTTTGTGAACCCGGGTAAAGTGAAGCTTGCGAGTTGGAGGAGCCTGGGGTAGAATTGTAGATCACATAATTTTTGGGTGCAATATGTATATCACGAAACATGTGGAAAAATATGGCTAAGTATGGAAAGGAACGATGGTCGTTCGGAGTACCGTAAATGGAGGTTTAACGCATGTTAATGGGAGATGTCCTCGAGGTTTTTTTCTTGTTAATTCCAATTGTTTGTACCAGTGTGTTGAGTTGTCACTAGTAAAACTATAATTAATGTGCACTGGGAAGGGTGTGAAGGTAGTGGGGATGGAAGGCATCGATAGATGCTTTGAAACTTTTGTGAACTAGGGTAGAGTGAAGCTTGCGAGTTTGAGGAGTCCGGGGTGGAATTGGTGATCACATAAGTTTTGAGTGCAAGATGTATATCATGGAACAAGAAGTAACAGAGTTAGATAGCACCAACCCCAAAAATTGCGGCCATAAAATTGGATAAGTATGGAAATGAATGACGATTGATCAAACTTGTGATGTGAGGATATAGATGGAGATGAATATTTCTCAGTCCTCCAACCTGGGAACCTGCGATCAAAGAAAGACGACTAAGTATATAACCAGAAAGGGATAATAGACAAGAACAAGAAAGAGGAAAAAGGGGTAAGTATCTCAAAGAACAACATCTACTGCTCATTTATTAATGCCAATCTTTTTGATCCCCTGGTGAGTTCTCACTAGTAAAAGCATAAATTGCAGATCATGGAAATTTTTGGTTTCAAGATGTATATGACTGAATAGGGGCCATAAGTGTTCAATAGCGCTAACTCGGGACCCGGTGGTCAGACAATTGTTTAAGTATTGAAAGGGACCACGGTCGATTGGGCTCATGATGTGAAGATATAGATGAAGATGAGCATCTGCCAATATGCCAACTCGGGAAGCTGTGATCATAGAAATGCAACTAAATATAGAACCACAAAGGGATAATAGAGGGGAAGAAACAAGGGAAAAATGGGTAAGTATAGAGAAGGGAAAACAAAGGGAGAAACGAGCATTTAGTCTCAGCTATGTAATATACTTGGGGGTCGACAAAGACAGCTTCCAGTTTAAAGAGAATTTGTTTATATTTATTCCAATAGTATTCATATTAATATATCTTAATAGATTATATGTGGTCCAAATGTAAAGCATCTTCCAATTTGTAGGGTGTTTTTCGGT